>SJYW01038472.1:344342-363352 GCA_006410735.1 Raphicerus campestris
ATATTCTGGGTATGGATTTGCCTTCCCTACCTATAATGCTACCACCATAACTACCATCCATGAAGTCATAGAATTAATTGGAAGTTGAGACTGCCACCTGGCCATTTGATGCTTTTTATGCGACTGATATAGGAGGCACGAAAGATAGGAACCCTACTCCTAGAGGTACTGATTCTGATTTCCAACACTTGGAAATCAAATCAAATTGTAGAAATCAAATTGTCTCCACACAACAAAGGCAAGGAAGCCTGTGCCTAAAAGCCAGGGGTTTCCAGGGCACCTCACAATGGTTCAGTGCACAATAGTAAAAATGAACAGAAAACCACAGCAACAGAAAAGACAGGACAATTGAGAATTGTATCCCTTAGAAATGAATGTTTGGGTCACTCCCCCAGGGAAAGCTGCTTGATACTTTGAAGAAAAGCTATGACAAACCTGGACAGCATATTAAAAAGCAGAAACACCAATTTGCCCACAAATGTCCATCTAGTCAAAGCTGTGGTTTTTCCAATAGTCATGTATGGATGTGAGAGTTGAACTATAAAGAAAGCTGAGGGCTGAAGAATTGATGCTTTTGAACTGTGATGTTGAAGAAGACTCTTGAGAGTCCCTTGGACTGCAAGGAGATCCAACCAGTCCATCCTAAAGGAAATCAGTTCTGAATATTCACTTGAAGGACTGATGCTGATGCTGAAACTCCAATACTTTGGCCACCTGATGTGAAGAACTGACTCATTTGAAAAGACCCTAATGGTGGGAAAGACTGAAGGCAGGAGGAGAAGGGGATGATAGAGGATGAGATGGTTGGATGGCATCACCAACTCAATGGACATGAGTTTGAGCAAGCTCTGGGAGTTGGTGATGGACAGGGAAGCCTGAAGTACTGCAGAAAGTGGGTTCGCAAAGAATCGGACACGACTGAGCAACTGAACTGAATGAACTTCTTGCAAATCTCAGTCTGTGTTTTCCTGCCATCCAATCTTGGCCCATCAAATGTAGACCAACTTTGGTCCAAAGTAGCCCAAAGACTTTCACCACCAGCCATGGTGGGCTGCAGTCATATCCTCTTCAACAATATCTGAATCTTAGCCTTGTATGGGGCAGAGGAAGGGTTCCAGGTATGTCCTTCCTTGAGTTCTGTCCCTCAGCCCTGAGGTATTCTTTAGAGTTCTGCTTTATTCCCTCTTTCTTTTATAAACAGCACATTAAAAAATTAAGTATGATAGTCTTTGTCTTTTAATTGGAACATTCATCCCATTTGCTTTTTTAAAAAAATGTTCTATATATTTAAAAATTCCCCATTTGGTTTTATATCAACCAGGATCTTGGATACAGAAAGGATGAAAGGTCACAGAAAAGACAAAGCTATCCCATGTAAAAGGAAGCTGGAATACTCATATCAATATTAGATAAAATACACAATAAGTTAAAAAGTATTTCCAGAGATTAAAAGGGACAGTTCAAAATAATCAAAAATGCAATTCCCCTGAAATATTGCACTTTCTATCTGCTTAATAACGTGGCTTCGAATATATATAAAACTAAAACAAACACAATCATAGTAGGAAGTTTTAATAAACCTGTCTCAGAAACTAATAAAACAAGCAGAGAAAGAATTTGATAAGAATATAAAAGACTTGAATACTGAATTGATAAACCTGATCTGACAAACTNTATATATAAAACTAAAACAAACACAATCATAGTAGGAAGTTTTAATAAACCTGTCTCAGAAACTAATAAAACAAGCAGAGAAAGAATTTGATAAGAATATAAAAGACTTGAATACTGAATTGATAAACCTGATCTGACAAACTAACATCTGCAAAATATACTTTTTTTAAGAGCACACCAGAACATATTTGTTAACCTACTAAATGCTGGGGCAAAATGTATAACTCAAAATATTTCAAAGGATTTAAAACACATGCAATATGTTGAGTGCCAAATCTACACACCAACTTCAGATATCATGCTGAGATCCAAAGCTTTGTATCCAACCCATGACAATTGGAGTAGGCTTGTGGAAGCAGATTTTGCCCATCTTTCTCAACTCGACATTAGTGATGTTACATTGGTAGCTTATAATTGGACACATCATGGTGGGGATATTTTACACCATGGAAAAGGATAAATGGTACTCCCCAAAAAGAGCTTTCTTCTTTATTGCCTGAGAGTTAGTTGTTGAACATTGCTTCCCTGGTAGCTCAGCTGGTAAAGAATTTGCCTGCAATGCAAGAGACCCCAGTTAAATTCCCAGGTTGGGGAATATTCACTCGAGAAGGGATAGGCTACCCACTCCAGTATTCTTGGGTTTTCCTGGTGGCTCAGACATTAAAGAATCTGCCTGCAATGAAGGAGACCCTGGTCTGATCCTTGGGTTGGGAAGATTCCCCTGGAGAGGGAACAGCTACCCACTCCAGTATTTTGGCCTGGATAATTCCATGAACAGAGGAGACTTGTGGGTTACAGTTTATGGGGTCTCAAAGAGTCAGACAACTGAGTGACTTTCACTTCACCTTTGTTAAATATTTACCAGCACACCAATGTACCCAACCAGTTCTGAACTATCTCCATGTGAATGTTGTAAAGGCATTTCAGTATCTATACAACTGAAATCCAATTTATCATCTCTGCTCTTCAAGCTTGTGCATCCTGTGTCAGTTTTCTAATGACATCACCAACTGTCTAAGTACACAAACTAAAACCCCAGAATTTTTAACATTTCCTCTTCTTCACTCCCACATATAACTAGTCAAAACTTGTCTCAAATGTGTTCCCTTTTCTTCTGCTGCTTTTTAACAAAAGTACCCTATGATCTGTACACAGGCTTTCAGGGATGCTGTTCAAAATATTTAAGAACTAATTATAACTGCTGCTGCTGATAAGTCGCTTCAGTCGTATCTGACTCTGTGCGACCCCAGAGATGGCAGCCTGCTGCTGCTGCTGCTGCCAAGTCACTTCAGTCGTGTTCGACTCTGTGCAACCCCACAGACAGCAGCCCACCAGGCTCCCCCATCCCTGGGATTCTCAGGCAAGAACACTGGAGTGGGTTGTCATTTCCTTCTCCAGTGCATGAAAGTGAAAAGTGAAAGTGAAGTTGCTCAGTTGTGTCCGACTCTTAGCAACCCCATGGACTGCAGCCCACCAGACTCCTCCATCCATGGGATTTTCCAGGCAAGAGTACTGGAGTGGGGTGCCATTGCCTTCTCCGAGACGGCGGCCTAAACTTGCCCAATCAGAGCAGAAGTTAGCTGCAGTACAAGACAGAGTCCTGCAGTCATACTGGTTGTTATTAATAGATCAAGAGAAAGTCCTGGCTTCCTAGGGGTGAGTCAGGTAGCCAGAGCTATAGTAGTGCATGGCACTCAGAAGCTTAAGAAAGAAATTTAGCAAGTTGGAAGGGTGTTATTTCAATAGTTTAACAACAGAAAAGATACACTAGTGTGTACCAGCTAAATATTTGTCCTGAGTATGCTGTGTGTACCATGGAGGTAGACAGGATAATTTAAATAGGTATATATATACACATATACATATATGTATATATATACTGTTTAAAAATAAGATATGTGTTTCTATTATTAATGCATGCTTAAAAGTATAATATGCCAAATTTGGAAATATACTTAGTGTAAGTTACATAGATATATAGGTACACAGAAAATACCCTGGGCAAAAATTAGGTAAATGACAGGACTTAGGAAATCATGGTGCCCAGCCTCCACTTTCTCCCCATTCTGATTTTTCCCCTTCAGTGCTGCTACAGTATTTTTTCTAAACACATATTTGATCTTTTAATTCTGTAACTGAAATTGTTTGACATTTATCCATTGCTTATGGAATAAAGCACAAGCTCCCTGAAAAGGAATACAGTGGTCTTACAAATGTGGCCTCAGAGAACAACTTTTACAACCTTACCAGAGCCTCTACATTTTTAGCCACATGGTCTTGGTTCAGATATTTCCCAGCTGGCAAATGCTAGCTTATCATTCAAACTTCAATACAAATGTCACTCTTTGGGGGAGGCTCCCCCCAACATTTCACACAAGATGAATGGCATCTTCTCTTCGAGTCTGATGCTCTTTGTTTGCATCACCATGTAAAGGCACAGTGCACTGAGTGGAGGAAGAGCCTCCTGCTCCCATTGCCCTCTGTTGAAAGGATCTGCTTTCTCGCTGGCAGCCTCTCCCAAAGAATGGTCACACAATATTAGAACTCTCTATTAATTATGGTGCAATCTAAGCTTTTGTAACAAAGAATACAAAGTGCATAGGTTCAACAAGACAGAAGTGTCTTGTTTTCTTCATGCAATAGTCGAGGAATGATGGGACAGGTCTAGGGGAGAGTGCCTAGAATGGTGGACCATTCTCAAAGTGCAACGTCCATCTCTGCTTCCACAGTGGCTGCTCCACTCTCATTCTCAGATCTGTGTCTAGCAAGTAGGATAGAAGCAAAGTACGAGCACTTCATTTGGTGGAAGTTGCAAAAGTCACGTCTTCTCAAATCCTGCTGCCTAGAACTTGGTCAGATGTCTCTACCTACCTAATCACAAAACAGCCTCGGGAATTTAGTCATTACTTGGTTTAGCAACATCAGTTCACTCAGTCCCTCAGTTCTCTCCAGCTCTTTGTGACCCCGTGAACTGCAGCACACCAGGCCTCCCTGTCCATCACCAACTCCCGGAGTTCACTCAAACTCACATCCACCGAGTCAGTGATGCCATCCAACCATCTCATCCTCTGTCGTCCCCTTCTCCTCCTGCCTTCAATCTTTCCCAGCATCACGGTCTTTTGAAATGAGTCAGCTCTTCACATCAGGTGGCCGAAGTATTGGAGTTTTAGCTTCAACATCAGTCCTTCCAATGAACACCCAGGACTGATCTCCTTTAGGATGGACAGGTTGGATCTCCTTGCAGTCCAAGGGACTCTCAAGAGTCTTCTTCAATACCACAATTAAAAAGCATCAATTCTTTGGTGCTCAGCTTTCTTTATAGTCCAACTCTCACATCCATACATGACCACTGGAAAAACCATAACCTTGGTTACATGGAACTTTGCTGACAAAGTAATGTCTCTGCTTTTGAATATGCTATCTAGGTTGGTCACAACTTTCCTTTCACAGAGTAAGTGTCTTTTAATTTCATGGCTGCAGTCACCATCTGCACTGATTTTGGAGCCCCAAGAAATAAAGTCTGACACTGTTTCCACTGTTTCCCCATCTATTTCCCATGAAGTGATAGGACCGGATGCCATGATCTTTGTTTTCTGAATGTTGAGCTTTAAGCCAACTTTTTCACTCTCCTCTTTCATTTTCATCAAAAGGCTCTTTACTTCTTCTTCACTTTCTGCCATAGGGTGGTGTCATCTGGACATCTAAAGCTATTGATGTTTCTCCCAGCAATCTTTGCCCAGTTAAAAATCTGAGAGGTTCTATTATGGAAGAAAAAGGGAAAAATAGATAGTGAACATAAATTACCAGTTGGTGCCTCAAACATGAAACACAAAGGTTTTGGGGGAAACTTTGGAGTTCTGGTCCCAGTGAGGTTTCTGGTTACTACGGTATTTTAGTCATTTATGGTCTCTTTTATTACTGTTAGTATTGCTGCAGCTTATTCTATAAAACCAGGCATATATATGATCAAGTCTCTCGGCTCACATATAAATCCTGTTATTTTATGGGAACACTAAACTCTGGGTCAGCTTGTGTGTGTACTTTATTCATATAGATGGGAAAGTAAATTAAGTCAATCTTATTTTTATTTTCCACTTCAATAGTATAAACCTTGTTTCTTACAAGTAATCCATTTTCCAGAAATACAGTTATCACATCCTTTTTTAAAATTATGTGCATAGCTCTGCAGTTATCTACAAGTTCATACCTTAAAATGTTTAGCTGACTCATAACTCTTGCCACATGGATTCAGTTCAGTAAACGATGCACTAAACCTGAGCAAGAAATCACTGCAATCAAAGTATGTATTCAGTTTGAAAGTGCTGCAGTCAATATGCCAGAAAATTTGGAAAACTCAGCAGTGGCCACAGAACTGGAAAAGGTCAGTTTTCATTCCAATCCCAAAGAAAGGCAATGTCAAAGAATGCTCAAACTGCTGCATGATTACCCTCATCTCACATGGTAGTAAAGTAATGCTCAAAATTCTCCAAGCCAGGCTTGAACTATACATGAACCGTGAAATTCCAGATATTCAAGTTGGATTTAGAAAAGGCAGAGGAACCAGAAATCAGCTTGCCAACATCCACTGGATCATCAAAAAAGCAAGAGAATTCCATAAAAATATTCTACTTCTGCTTTACTGACTATGGCAAAGCCTTTCACTGTGTGGATCACAACAAACTGTGGAAAATTCTTCAAGAGATGGGAATACCAGACCACCTGACCTGCTTGCTGAGAAATCTGTATGTAGATCAGGAAGCTACACTTAGAACTGGACATGGAACAACAGACTGGTTCCAAATAGGAAAAGGAGTATGTCAAGGCTGTATATTGTCACCCTGCTTATTTAACTTACATGCAGAGTATATCATGAGAAACACTGGGCTGGAAGAAACACAAGTTGGAATCAAAATTCCCAGGAGAAATATCAATAACCTCAGATATGCAGATGACACATAGATGGGGAAACAAAGGAAACAGTGACAGACTTTATTTTCTTGGGCTCCAAAATCATTGTAGATGGTGACTGCCTTGAAAGAAAAGGTATGACCAACCTAGACAGTGTATTAAAAAGCAGAGACATTACTTTGGCAACAAAGGTTTGTCTAGTCAAAGCTTTTTTTTTTTCAGTAGTCTTGTATGGATGTGAGAGTTGGACTATAAAGGAATCTGAGTGCCAAAGAACTGATGCTTTTGAACTGTGGTGTTGAAGAAGACTCTTGAGAGTCCCTTGGACTGCAAGGAAATGCAACCAGTCCATCCTAAAGGAAATCAGTCCTAAATATTCACTGGAAGGACTGATGTTGAAGCTGAAACTCCAATACTTTGGCCACCTAATAGGAAGAACTGACTCATTTAAAGACACTGATGCTGGGAAAATTGAAGGTGGGAGTAGAAGGGGATGACAGAGGACAAGATGGTTGGATGGCATCACCGACTCATGGACATGAGTTTGAGTAAACTCTAGGAGTTGGTGTTGGACAGGAAAGCCTGGCATCCTGCAGTCCATGGGGTTGCAAAGAGTTGGATATGACTGAGCGACTGAACTGAACTGAACTGAAGCAGCAATTATATTTTTAAAAGTGCTCTCTTGGGCATCGTAGTAAAATCTATCAAGCTTTCCATCTGGTCTCAAATTAATAAACATTTGTCTTCTGCATTGAACAAGACTACAGTGATGCTAGGGTTAAGGAACCTTAATCAGATACAATTATGAATTGCAAGTGTTTTGGCTTGAAGCAATAAAACATTTTGTTTTCTATGAGAGAAAGATACTTTCACTTCTCCTACTGGGGGTTCTTCTTTCTGCACCACTGAGTATAAATTACTTCTGGAGGCCAAACATATCCCGAAGTGAATATTCAGGCATGATTGAGAGTTGCCTCAGTGAGCTTGCCTCCATTAAGAGCATTCTCCAGTGCAAAATTAAATTTAAATTAATAGCCTTTCACGATTCTCTGGATATTCAGAAACTGAAGGCCTGCATGTCAAAGATGGCAAACTGGTCTACGCATGTCACCATGGTGCTTTCCATGCCGCATATGAAAGCAGCTGCCCTTCACACCCTCACTCCCTGTTTCAAGAGCTGGCGCTCAGCCATACTTGTGTTAGGGGACAGGTTATTAGTATAAGGGTTTTCTAGGCTTCTTATCTGCAGTCAGCTAACGAGGATTCTACCTTGACCCTCTTACTCTCTTTACATCCTCTGCCAGAAGAGGAGAAGCTCTGTGATGCAGAGTGAAAAGACAAGCACGTGCAGACTTAAGCTAGAAGCGATGCTGCAAAGGAAGTTCTGAAATGATACACGGGAGCAGCCGCTGTACATGAAGGCAGGGGTTGAGACAGGAAATCAGAGATACTTAGAACTGAATGGGAATTTTAAGAGTCTCGATACTTAGTAAACATAAGAATACATTTAAAAGACTTGAATTGCTTTGAAATTGTTTATGGTTGCTGAAATTTTGTCCATTGATTATCTGGTTGAATCTAGTGGATACTAGCTTTCAGGCATTACACCTATCATATTTCCCTCCGCACTCTTTATTTCAGGAAGAAGGGAAGGGGCCAACTTTGACATTACATTCTTCAAATATTGGCAACGCATTGCTGACCTCAGCATTCATCACTTTTTAAAATCACATGTGTGGATAACTAGGAGAACAGAGTCCCTGTTTGTTGTATTGAGTGTAGACAGGATCATAAAAGAGATTGGAATGCTTCCATGGTGACAGAGTAAACCAGAGTCAGCCACCTGGCAATTTCCCCTTCCTCATGTAATCTAGTTAAACTCTCTAATACCTATGCTCTCTCTCAACTGCTCCACCTTCATTCCTTTGCTATCTCATATCTGATCTCTGCATCTCTTTTGAGAAGTCAAAGGGTTCTGGCAACCTCACTGATAAGGAGATAGTATAACAAAGCTGGGGAGAAGAAACAGTTCATAATCAAGCAGTATTATGCTGTGCTTACTCACTTAGTCATGTCCGACCCTTTGGAACACCATGAAATATAGCCCACCAGGCTCCTCTGTCCATGGGGATCCTCCAGGCAAGAATACTGGAGTGGGTTGCTAGGCCTTCCTCCAGGGGATCTTCCCAGCCCAGAGACTGAACCAAGGTCTCCTGCATTGCAGATGGATTCATTACAGTATGAGCCACCAAATCAAGCAGAGTTGAGTTCAAATTGTGAGTTCATCATTTATTTCCTTGGGGAAGTTACTTGAATTAAGAAGCTGCAATTTCTTTCTCTATAAATTAGAGATATGATAGAAACTGTCACACGGGGTTATTTTGAAGATTAACTGAGATAGCTATTATAAACTACTTAGCCTGACAACCAGGCTCTTCCCTGGTGGCTCAAATGGTAAAGAGTCTGCCTGCAATGTGGTAGACTTGGATTCAATCCCTGGGTCTGGAAGATCCCCTGAAGAAGGAAATGGCTACCCACTCCAGTATGCTTGCCTGGAAAATCCCATGGAAGGAAGAGCTAGAGTCCATGGGGTCACAGAGTCAGACAGAACTGAGCAACTAACAGACAGTAGCTTGACACCCAAAAAACAGTAAGTACCAAACAATGCTAGCCATTTTTATTATTATTAACACTTTAATAATGTTGTGGCCCAGTATTCAGTAGCTGCAATTATCATTATTATTGCCATCCTATATCACTCTCCAACTCCTCTGTACCCTTTCCTTCTTTCAAGATCATCATCAGAATTCATCACAACCTCCATCTGAGGTTCTCAAGGTTAAAGGCTTTCCTGGACTCCTGCTAGTATTCACTCGGCCCAACCAACAATTTCTCCCCTGCATCTCGCTGGTGTCTCAGTCTGGCCTAAACTCACAGCTCTTCCCTGACACCAGTAATTCTAACCTCCAGAAGACAAAGCAAGTCCAGTGTTGAACCAAAACAATTTTCCCTGTATTGTAACCTTGATTATGGAACCTCCCAAGAATTATTCAAATGTTAACTTTTACCAGGTAATTGTCTAAGGACTTCTGTGAGGAAAGGAATTGGATTTTTTTTTTAATTTACATCTGAAACATTTCAATTAAGTATACAAATTTTAAAGGAGAACTTTAGAAAAAAACTTTAAAAGAATTATCCTGATCCTCAAAAATCTAAACCAACTTACCCACAATTATTTTTCCTCTAATGACGGGGAGAAACTCATAGGGATCTGAAAAAAAAATTTTTTTAATGGAGGAAATAAATCTAAAATTTTATGATTTTTTATCCTCCTATTAATCTTGTGAGATAGGTGGTGTCAACTCCGTTGCACAGATGAGGAAGACTTATGCAACTTAATTAGAAAGCACCAAGGCTGAACTAAAAGCCTCAAGTGTCTGACTTTAAAGATTATTACAGAACTAAATATTATACTCAGCAGCAGACCTAAACTTGTGACAGAGTTTTTCCACACACACACACACACACACACACACTTCCTTGTTACTCTCANGCTGAACTAAAGCCTCAAGTATCTGCCTTTAAAGATTATTATAGAACTAAATATTATACTCAGCAGCAGACCTAAACTTGTGACAGGGTTTTTACACACACACACACACACACACACACACACACACACTTCCTTGTTACTCTCACGGATATCCGTGATAACACAGTTCAGTTCAGTTCAGTAGCTCAGTCGTGTCCAACTCTTTGCGACCCCATAAATTGCAGCACGCTAGGCCTCTTTGTCCATCACCAATCACAGAATTCACTCAAACACATGACCATCGAGTCAGTGATGTCATCCAGCCATCTCATCCTCTGTTGTCCCCTTCTCCTCCTGACCTCAATCCCTCCNAGCTCAGTCGTGTCCAACTCTTTGCGACCCCATAAATTGCAGCACGCTAGGCCTCTTTGTCCATCACCAATCACAGAATTCACTCAAACACATGACCATCGAGTCAGTGATGTCATCCAGCCATCTCATCCTCTGTTGTCCCCTTCTCCTCCTGACCTCAATCCCTCCCAGCATCAGAATCTTTTCCAATGAGTCAAATCTTCACATGAGGTGGCCAAAGTACTGGAGTTTCAGCTTTAGCATCATTCCTTCCAAAGAAATCCCAGGGCTGAGCTCCTTCAGAATGGACTGGTTGGATCTCCTTGCAGTCCAAGGANGGGGAGGTAAATGTGTTTCCTTTTTCCCTTTTGTGGCCTGAGGGAAATCGTGTCCTTAAGCCCTAGCTAATCATCAGAGTGAACTTGGACTCCAAGGAGAGAACAACCCATTAAAAGGATGTAACAGGCATTTGAAATTCAGATTTATCACACCTTTTCAATTTTCTCTTGGGAGAAATCTATTTAGAAATAATGAATAATTAAAATTAATATTAAAAATATATTTTAAATGCCTATTTAAAGTCTCAATTTTTTATTTCCTTGTAATTTATAATCAGTGATGGGAATTGGGAGCCCACAGAAAGCAATGGCACCCCACTCCAGTACTCTTGCCTTGAAAATCCCATGGGCAGAGCAGCCTGGTGGGCTGCCGTCTATGGGCTCGCACAGAGTCGGACATGACTGAAGTGACTTAGCAGCAGCAGCAGCAATTTCAAGCTCTTAATTTTCACCAGAATTCTTCACAAGGAAGAGTTGGTAGGGTTTTCTTTACTTGTTTTTTTAGTGTACTCTCCAATTGTAGTGGGAAAAGTGCCTACAAATATGGCTAATGGGTGAGAAACTGCACATTCTCTGCTAACACTGGTAAGAAGCCAAGTACTGAGTGAACACTACTATTTCCAAAATGATTTATGTGAAAAAGCCCAAAATTATGGTTAACTGTTTTTCACTTTGCCCTATTTGATAAGAAACTGCTTTTAGTAACAAGCAGGTTGTCTGCCCAATTTTTCACCTACTGATGAACTTCACTTTGCTTCTTCTTACGATTAATGCATTAGGCATGTTAAGCAGCTCTCAGGTTCTATTCTATAATAGGAAGTAGGAAATTGTGCAGGATCTGCAGGCAACCTGTGATGGGATAGAGTCTTTTGAGACCATAGCCTGTAGAGGAGTCTCTCTCTGACTTCAACCCTGCAATTATATTCCATTAGAAAATGGAGGGATCAACCATGATTCTTAAGTAGTGAGCCAAAGAACCAACTGATGCAAACTGGAAAGGAATGTATGAAGGACTCTAGATAGCTTTTGACATTGCTTGGAGGATGGAGAACCAGACTTGGAGGCTTTGTGGCCAAATGTAACATCCACTTTACTCAGGAGCATGGTCCCAAGAGAGACTCAGCACATCTGGCAACACAGATATGAGACCTGGATACACCTTCAGAGTCTCCCCCTCTGCTGGCTCTGGAAGCCATGTGTCTCTGGGGCTGCATTTGACACAGTGGGTTCTTCTTAATGCTTGCTTCTCCTCATCACTACCTTCCAGATCTATGACTTATAAGTAAATGTCTGTTTGACAGCACCTAGATTCCCTGATTAGGCCATAACTGCTTAAAAAAAAAAACTGGAAAAATTAATTTCTGATACCCTCCCTAGGGACTCTTATAGTAGAAAACTCCCCAGAGCAGGCATGTTCAAAGGTGCCAGACTGCCAAGAAGAATGACAAAAGTCCAGTCTTCCTTGCTTTCTCAGCAGAGCTGGAGTATCAGCCAACATTCTAGGTCAGGGAGAAACAAGAGGGCCAGGAGGGTATGGTGTGTTTCTGTTCAACTCCTCCATCCCCATGGAACCCTTACCAGTCATTCTTGACTTATTAACTGAGTGTCTTTGAGCGAATTACTCAATATTTGTAGTCCAAGCCATCCACCTGACTAGAGTCCCTCCAATTGCACTCACATCGTCCAACAGCGCATTTCCATGCCTAGTTGAGCTTTAACAACATAAGATTGATGATGATATTTCTATGCTTAAGACATTCCAAAAACTGCCTAAACACACTGTATGACAGCCTGCAAGACCCTACAGAAAGTGGTCTCTGCCTAGATTCCCTTCAATTCATCTAGGACCATCTTTCCCTTCATTAGCTGTTCCTCAGCCCCACTGATTCTCTAATACAGGCAAGCGTGACTCAGACACTTTGTCCTGTGGCTTCCCATACAGGTAATGTTCTAACTCCAAACCATCACCTGGGTGAACCCTTCTCATCATTCAGGTCTCAGCTCAAATGCCACTTCCTCAGAGAGATTTTCCTGACCACCCTATTTAAATTGGACGCCTCTCCCAACTTCTTATACCATACTCTCTTTTAAAAATCATAGTTATTATCAATACCTAGATTATCTTATTTATCTATTTATCAAACTATCTATTTTCTGTTTGCACTACTGAAAAATGAGGTTTATCTTGGCACCTCCAGTGTTTAGAACTGTGCCAAATTCCTGAGCTTCCAGCTCAACTCCTTCCACACTCTTCTCGTTCCAGACTTCCCTTTGCCCCACGTCCTTGCACCCTAACTGAATTCCCTGTCATGTGTTTGAGCAGATGGGACCTCCTACTTCCCATGAAGCAGATGGTGTCTTTCATGGCTAGTGTTTCAGGGTATCGGTAGTCTGGCTATTGAGCTCATGACCAAAGTCTATAGGGCTGTGAAGCTGGGAAAAAATTGAGTGGGGGAATGAAGAAGAAAGATTGGTGATGTCAGGCAGGCTGGAAGTCATGTGGGCAAAGATGTGACAAAGGTGGCTATGGGTACGGGGTTGATAACAAGAGTCAAGAGTTGGTTGACTTGCTGTCTAGCAAGGGTCTGACCCCAGCTGTCATTTCTTAACGACATTTTCTTAGATGAGCACAGCAGAGAGGAGTAAACAGGACTAGGCGAGTAAACTATGTGTCTCATCAAAGATCTATTTCTTAGAGACACAAAGACAGCAGAATTAGCTACAACATCCATATGCTTGGNCTTAGATGAGCACAGCAGAGAGGAGTAAACAGGACTAGGCGAGTAAACTATGTGTCTCATCAAAGATCTATTTCTTAGAGACACAAAGACAGCAGAATTAGCTACAACATCCATATGCTTGGTAAAACTTCTTGTTATTAATAATACCAAATCCCAAAAGTCAGGGTAATCCAAATGAAAGAGGGGCCTATTTGGATTATTCCAGTGACATCTGGACTATATGAACTTCCTTAGCTTCAAAAGACAGATGGCATCTTTTACCTTCAAGTAAAGTTCTGTTTTAATTGTCTCCTTTTAATATTTAGCTGAACTGACTCCACCTTAAGTAAACCAGCAAACAAGCACGTCATCAAACAGAAATGTGTCCTCAGACAGGCATCCACTGAGATCCCTACATCTTAGACCTTGAATGTTGTGATGAGTGGATGAGTTAGGTAATAGTTTTCAGTCTTAACTACTTTCTCTTTAATTATTTGAAATATCTAGATAATTGCTTGCATTTCATTCTGCTAATGGAGAATTAGACATGATGTTATAAAATGTGGTTTGTGGTTTGCAGTTGTGTTACATTAACCCCATAAAGAAGTCCAAATCTCCTACTCTCTAATCAAAAAACTTACCAGGGCCCAGGAGTATTGAATGCCAAGTGATGAGTGAGTGGGCAGGGAAGAGTTCAACCTCTTAGTTCTTCCACTCTACTCTTGGTCCTCCTGACTGAAGGTTTACACACTTGTCCCTCCAAACCATCTTTCCTCTCCCATTGTTAGATATGCTTCTGCTTTCTCTCTCCTCCTCCCAAGGACAGTAATGTCTAGTCATTTTCTACCTGGGAAGAAAAGAACCTTCAGGCAAGCTTCTTACCTGTCACTTAGGTGGACGACTTGTTTGAATCACTGTTTCTACTTTGATGTGAGGTGGTAGAAGGAGAAAATCTCTCCTGGATCAAGAACAAGAAGGGGAAATAAATTCCAGAAACAACCACATTATTATTTGGAGATACAACATTGACAAGGTTGCAAACAATGGAAACCACATGAAGTATTTAGAGAAACCAAGGTCAGTTCATTATAGGAGGAAAGGTTTCTTTCCTCTTTCTATGGTAGGGAAAGGCTGGGATCCTGGCCAACCTCAAGAGTAACTATGACGTAGAGATTCAAGCTCTCTGTGAACCCATTTTCTACATCTTGCCTCTTGTCTCTGTGTCTGTTGCATTTCTTTCCCTCTCTCACCCTCTCACTCTTCTCTCTTGCTTTCTAGCTCTTTCTCTCCTTCTGGTGTTTACCATAGTCCTTAACCTACTCTGACTCTGTCTTAGCTAGCTGCCACTGCTTCTCTGGTGCATGTGGAAGAAACATAGCATGGATGCGCCTCCTGGATTTACCTGTTACAGGTTCAGCCACCCAAATCCCCAGGGAAAGGACTTTGACAAGCCTACTGAGTTAATGTTACATGAACATGGCAGCCAGAGATAGCCCTTCATCCATGTGAAAGGCAGTCACGGAATATAAGACCAAGGGACCAAAGATGAGTGGCACACACAACAAATGTCTACCATATAATTTAGTTATAATGCATGGCAAATTGCCTTCCTAATGTGTGAGTGTCATACCAGCCGCAGAGTGTATTTCATTTCACTTGAGAACAAAGAGGAGCAGTAGACCCTTGGAAATAGATCTTTCTGAAACCTGTATCAGCTCTACTTAACTAAAGACGGGATCCTGCTTTTATCATTTCAATGGTGAGAAATCTGTTGGTGCTCTGTGTGGCTGCCCACAAGATTAATGCTTTATTCTACATTTTTAACAGATGGAGAGCTTTCTTCATGTACTATAATTCTTACATCTAGAGCCAGATGGAGTAAGGGAATTAGAAAATAACGATGCAGAAAGTAAATATCAGTTGCTGCTCCTTCTTTTTCTTAGGACTACATTTTAATGTCATTTTTCCTCTCTGTCTTTCCTCAAGGTTCTCCTTCAGTCTTCCTCTTCAAGTATCTTTGGTGACATGTATGCACTTCACAGTACAAAAAGGTTAACTGGTGCTCAATAAATTCTTGCTGAAATAAACTGTGTTTGTCTAATAGGTGCAAAGTATCACATGGCTAATTTTGCTATTCCTCCATTGATGGAACAAGCAAATAAGGAAAAGAAAGATGTTAAAGTATCAATTCACATTAGAAGTCCTTCATGGATATTTCTACAGTGTTATGATTATCTTTGCAACTCTAAGCTGTGAAATTTTTTTTTTCAGAATTAACAGTAGTGTGGTTCCCTTAGGGAAATACTAAAAATATTCTGTTCCACATATGGCTTTCTCAGTGTTAATGCAGGTGTGTATGCCTTTGCTGAATGCAACCACTTGTCCTTTATTTTGAATATATTCCAAGATTATTTGAAATGATGTGGGCAGCTCATTCTAAAAGCATTTATTAAGAACTTCCTCCATGCTAAGTGTTGTGTAATTCCAAATAAAAACTCAAATAAACGGTTAAGGTAAGAAAATGGTTTTCTTCTCACCCCTTGTTGACATTTTGCATCTTTCCAAAAACCCAACTCTTAAAGTAGGCTGTATAAATTCTAATTTATAACCTTTTCACTATTCCTATTTTCAAATGATTCCTATTTCCCTATTCTTTCCATAATCAAAGAGTTTTCAAAAATTGAAATCTGCTCCCATATCTCCTAGTTATTTTTTCTCATTTTAAAATAGATTAAGATTTACATGTGTTACTGGTAAGCACTTTTGTTGTTGTTATTTTTTTTTTCTCCTGACTTTTTAACTCAGATGTGTACTGTTCCCTTTTGGTGGGAGAAGGAAAGAAATATTTTTAACAGAAAAAAATTTAACTGAATATTTAAAGAAACAGAGACTATTTTCTAGAAATAGGTTAATTGTTCTCTCCATGTGTAGAGTTGTCTGTAACCCAAGTAGTGGAATGTGGCTACTATCAGGTTAATTTTGGTCACTCTAACAACCAACACTAACAATGAACATGTGAAAAGCTTTCTTAAGGGAAAAGGTCCTTTCCTTAAGAACTGATATTAATTAAAATAATTTCTAATAATAATTTTAAGGAAGTAGATATTTTTATCTCTTCCAATTGTTAGGGGAAGCATACTGATTGAAACCGCCCACCCTGGCCAGGTACCATAGTAATCATTTGCATGAGTTGTTTTATGACAGGAGATCCTGATAAGGAATACGGAACTAATAAGCCACCATTAACCGGAAGAGTTCAGGAAAGGTCTAAAGGAGACACTGCGTGTCCATCCACTTCCCAGAATCCCTCTCGCTAGCATACATCCTGGCTGAGCGATGTGTGCGCCACCAGGAAAGACTCTGAATTAAAATGATTGGTCAAAGACCACCAGGAAACTAATCCCATCACCATAAAACCTGACATTGCGAGCCACACGGCAGAGCAGTTCTCCTGGGTTTCCTTACCCTACTGCCCTCCACCCGGGTGCCCTTTCCCAATAAAATCTCTTGATTTGCCAGCACACGTGTCTCCTTGGACAATTCATTTCCGAATGTTAGACAAGAGCCCAGTTTCAGAGCCTGGAAGGGGTCTGCCTTCCTGCAACACAATTCTTAAATATATTAAATTTTTGCTTGAAAGTCCACATATACTGAAAGAATTAGCAATGCCTTGAAAGCATTCTTAGCAATCCTTATAATTTAGTAACCTCTTCATGATGTAAAAGTGACTCAAGTGTATGTGTAATTGTACTGCCTAATGAATCTCTGAAAGGGGGGGGGGGGTTTCATTAATGCAAATCTGTGAAAAATCTGAATTCAGTGAAACACAGGTTTAACTCCAGATTGACTACTGAAGCTTTGACATATTCAGCAACTCCACATCCATGAAGTATTGTTTTACTCCCTAATAGATTTTGCATACAGTGCATCTTTAATCACAGGGCTTTAAGGCATTATGCAGCTACTTCTGACAATGTTGATTTGCAAATGGAGATTCAGAAAAGTTAAGTAATTTGGATCCTATTCTTTTCTGCCCTTATTAAGTTCACAGGGCTCTGCCTAAGCCATATCTAGGAAGAAAACAAACCGTGACACAAATAACACTGTCCATCTGGGTCACTGCCGCCCTTCTTAGTGATCCATCTGTGCTGATACTGGAGGTACAGGTTGAGAGTACCCATTACTGTGTCGCCACCACCCCACCCCAACTCACCTTGATCTCCTCTTCCGAACTCCTGCTATATTCATCCATACATTGAATTATTAATCACTCCCAGTTCTGTACCATTGCTTAATCATGTAATGGTCATTTGTTCAACTGGTGCATAATTATGAAACATTTACTGTGAAAAAAGTATTATTCTAGTCTGGTGTATGTGTTCTTTTTTTTATCATACTCATGTAAATACTTCTATCTCATTCAAAAAGAAAAAAACAAGGTCTTAAGAAAACTTGGTTTTCTAAGGCAGTGAAGAACTGTGGAGTCACTGTTCTCAAGGACTAAAACCTAGGAAAGAAGATAGGACTACAGTGGTTTTCGTTAAGACACTCCACAAATATTCCAGCTCTTTATTCCTAGTTGTATATTTGAGTTGAAATTACTTACCATCTCTAAAGTTGTGTGTGACCCTGTAACTTCTTTGGCTAATAAAACATGAAGTGATGCATATAATTTCTGGGTGGAAGTTTTAAGGGCCAATAGGCAATTTACCACATTCCTTTTGTTCTACCTTAGTAAACCACTTCAGTATCCTAGCTTTGAGAACCCCATGAACAGTATGAAAAGGCAAAAAGATAGGACAATGAAAGATGAACTTCCCAGGTCGGTAGGTGCCCAATATGCTACTGGAGATTAGTGGAGAAATAACTCCAGAAAGAATGAAGGGATGGAGCCAAAGCAAAAACAATACCCAGTGGTGCATATGACTGGTACAGAAGCAAAGTCCGATTCTGTAAAGACCAATGTTGCATAGGAACCTGGAATGTCAGGTCCACGAATCAAGGCAAATTGGAAGTGGTCAAACAGGAGATGGCAAGAGTGAACGTCGACATTCTAGTAATCAGCAAACTAAAATGGACTGGAATGGGTGAATTTAACTCAGATGACCATTATATCTACTACTGTGGGCAGGAATCCCTCAGAAGAAATGGAGTAGCCATCATAGTCAACAAAAGAGTCCAAAATGCAGTACTTGGATGCAATCTCAAAAACGACAGAATGATCTCTCTTCGTTTCCAAGACAAACCATTCAATATCATGGTAATTCAAGTCTATGCTCACACAGGTCATGCTGAAGAAGATGAAGTTGAACAGTTCTATGAAGATGTACAAGACCTTTTAGAACTAACACCCAGAAAAGATGTCCTTTTCATTATAGGGGACTGGAATGCTAAAGTAGGAAGTCAAGAAACACCTGGAGTAACAGGCAAATTTGGCCTTGAAATGCGGAATGAAGCAGGGCAAAGACTAATAGAGTTTTGCCAAGG
>SJYW01038472.1:366922-392608 GCA_006410735.1 Raphicerus campestris
TATGGATGGAGGTTCGTGATGTTGTACAGGAGACAGGAATCAAGACCATCCCTATGGAAAAGAAATGCAAAACAAGCAAAATGGCTGTCTGAGGAGGCCTTACAAATAGCTATGAAAAGAAGTGAAACAAAAAGCAAAGGAGAAAAGGAAAGATATACCCATTTGAATGCAGAGTTTCAAAGAATAGCAAGAAGAGATAAGAACACCTTCCTCAGCGATCAAGGCAAAGAAATAGAGGAAAACAATAGAATGGGAAAGACTAGAGATCTCTTCAAGAAAATTAGACATATCAAGGGAACATTTTATTCAAAGATGGGCTCAATAAAGGACAGAAATGTTACGGACCTAACAGAAGCAGAAGATATTAAGAAGAGGTGGCAAGAACACACAGAAGAACTGTACAAAAAAGATCTTCATGACCCAGATAATCACGATGGTTTGATCACTCACACTCTTCTAGAGCCAGACATTGTGGAATGTGAAGTCAAGTGGGCCTTAGGAAGCATCACTACAAACAAAGCTAGTGGAGGTGATGGAATTCCTGTTGAGCTACTTCATATACTGAAAGACAATGCTGAAAGTGCTGCTCTCAATATGCCAGCAAATTTGGAAAACTCAGCAGTGGCCACAGGATTGGAAAAAGTCAGCTCATTCCAAGCCCAAAGAAAGGCAATTACAAAGGATGCTCACACTACCGCACAATTGCACTCATCTCACATGCTAGTAACTCTTGCCTGGAAAATCTCATGGACAGAGGACCCTGGAAGACTGCAGTCTATGGGATCGTTGAGGGTCAGACACGACTAAGCGACTTCACTTCCACTTTTCACTTTAATGCATTGGAGAAGGAAATGGCAACCCATTCCAGTGTTCTTGCCTGGAGAATCCCAGGGACGGGGGAGCCTGGTGGGCTGCCATCTCTGGGGTCGCAACGAGTCAAACACGACTGAAGTAACTTAGCAGTAGCACATGCTAGTAAAGTAATGCTTAAAATTCTCCAAGCCAGGCTTCAGCAATACGTGAACCGTGAACTTCCAGATGTTCAACTTGACTTTAGAAAAGTCAGAGGAACCAGAGGTCAAATTGTCAGCATCTACTGGATCATCAAAAAAGCAAGAGAGTTCCAGAAAAACATCTATTTCTGCTTTATGGACTATGCCAAAGCCTTTGACTGTGGAATATCACAATAAACTGTGGAAAATTCTGAGAGAGATGGACATACCAGACCAACTGACCTGCCTCTTGAGAAACCTGTATGCAGGTCAGGAAGCAACAGTTAGAACTGGACATGGAACAACAGACTGGTTCCACATAGGGAAAGGAGTACGTCAAGGCTGTATATTGTCACCCTGCTTATTTAACTTATATGCAGAATACATCATGAGAAACGCTGGGCTGGAAGAAGCACAAGCTGGAATCAAGATTGCCAGGAGAAATATCAATAACCTCAGACATGCAGATGACGCCACCCTTATGGCAGAAAGTGAAGAGGAACTAAAAAGCCTCATGAGGAAAGTGAAAGAAGAGAGTGGAAAAGTTGGCTTAAAGCTCAACATTCAGAAAACAAAGATCATGGCATCTGGTCCCATCACTTCATGGGAAATAGATGGGGAAACAGTGGAAACAGTGTCAGGCTTTATTTTGGGGGGCTCCAAAATCACTGCAGATGGTGATTGCAGCCATGAAACTAAAAGACGCTTACTCCTTGGAAGGGAAGTTATGACCAACATAGATAGCATATTGAAAAGCAGAGACACTACTCTGCTAACAAAGGTCCGTCCAGTCAAGGCTACGGTTTTTCCAGTAGTCATGTATGAATGTGAGAGTTGGACTATAAAGAAAGCTGAGAGCCAAAGAATTGATGCTTTTGAACTATGGTGTTGGAGAAGACTCTTGAGAGTCTCTTGAACTGTAAGGAGATCCAACCAGTCCATTCTAAAGGAGATCAGTCCTGGGTGTTCATTGGAAGGACTGATGTTGAAGCTGAAACTCCAGTCCTTTGGCCACCTGATGTGAAGAGCTGACTCATTGGAAAAGACTCTGATGCTGGGTAGATTGAGGGCAGGAGGAGAAGGGGACGATAGAGGATGAGATGGTTGGATGGCATCACCAACTCTATGGACATGGGTTTGGGTGGACTCCGGGAGTTGGTGATGGACAGGGAGGCCTGGCATGCTGCGGTTCATCTGGTCGCAAAGAGTCAGACACGACTGAGCAACTGAACTGAACTGAGTGAAAGTGATTGTAGAAATGTATGAGAAAGTAGTTCTTCCATCAGCCAGGGCTTTAGAGTGTCTACTATGAGCAAATCTCCTTTCCCAACCTTCATTCAATATGTAGCATGAATGTGTAGGGAACAAGGTATAAGGGAGACTGGGAAGAGACTCTTGCAAACAAGGCTCCCAGTCAGGGCTGAACATTCTTGCAAACAAGATATTCAGCCAAGACCCTTTTGATCCCATGGGAAAAGAACATTTCTTGCATACAATGATGTTTCTCTGATTCTTCAAAAAGGAACAGACCCAGGGACAAAATAGATTCTAAGTTAATAAGGAAGTTCCCCAAAACAAAGTCTTAGCTGCAGTAAATAAGGTAAAGGTTATCTCGCCCCGTGCCTGCGCACTGTATAGTCATTGAATCATAGTGTTTGGCAATTTGCCCTGTAGATTGTTGTGCAAAAGATATAAAATAAGGCAGCTGCAAGAAGCAGCAGAATAAGAATACAGAAAAAGATTCAAACCATTCGGCCGTGTTGGTGTTTCATTCCGTCGCTAGCATGAATGAGAAACTTTTGCTGTATTAAACCACTAAGATTTTTGAACAATTTTATTGAGATATAATTTATATGCCACCAAATTCTCCTGTTTAAAGCATACAATTAAATAGTTCTTAGTTATTTTACAAATTTATATAACTATGACCTGATTTTAGAACACTTTCATCAGAACATCGTCATTTAGAAGAGTTCATCAATAAGAAATCTCATACCGATTAGCAGTCACTCTCCATTTCTCCTTCTTCTTCTCAGCCCTAGGCAATCACTAATCTACTTCTGTCTCTATAAATTTACCTAATCTGGGAATTTCACATAAATTGACTTGAACAGTATGTGGTCATTTGTTACTGGAGATTCATCCATATGGTAGTATCTCTCAGTAATATGTTCCTTTTTATTGCTGAACACATTCTATGTATGTACTACATTTTGTTTATCCACTCACCATGTGATAGACATTTGGGTTGTTCCCACTTACGGGCATTTATGAATAATGCTGTTAGAAACATCTGTGTGAAAGTTTGTTTTGATACGTATTTTTGTTTATCTTGGAATTTCTCTAGGAGTGGAATTGCTGGATCCTATGATGTTCAACATTTTGAAGAACTGTCAAACTATCTTCCAAAGTGACTGCATCATTTTACATGCATATCAGCAATGCTTAAAGTTTCCAAGTCCTTCACATCCTTACCCAAAACTGCTATTGTCTGGTTTTTCTTATTATAGTCATTTAAATGGTATGAAGTGGTATCTATGGCAATTTTGATATGTATTTTCCTACTGAGTAATGATGTTGTGTGTCCTTTCACACATTTTTTTGTCATTTGTAAATCTTTTTTGAAGAAGTGTCTACTAAATTGTTTGAACAGTTTATAACTGGTATATTACTTATTATTGAGTTAAGAGAGATCACTGTATAATCTATACACAAGCCCCTTATCAAATATTTGATTTGCAAGTATTGTTTCCCATTCTGTGGGTTGCCTTTTCACTTTCTTGATGACATGTTTGCAAGACATAGGTTTTCAACTCTGATAATGTCCAATGTTTTTATTTTTTCTTTTATTCATTTGTGCTTTAGGTGTATATCTAAGAAAGCATTGCCTAAACCATAGTCACAAAGATTTACTCCTATAACTTCTTGTAGGAGTTTTATAGTATTAGCTCTTACATTTAGATCTATGACCCATTTCAAGTACCTTTCTATGTGAGGTGTGAGGCAGAGGTCTAAATTCATTCTTTTGCATGTTAATATCCAGTTGCCCCAGAATCATTTGTTGAAAAGATTCTTATTGGCTCCTTTGTCCAAAAGCAACTGATCATAAACATAAGGAATTCTTTCTGGTCTCTTAATCCTGTTCTACATGTGTCTATTTTGTGCCAGTACCTCACATAGTTACTGTAGCTTTGTAACATTCTTTAAAATCTGGTAGTGTAAGTCCTTCAACATTGTCATTCCTTTTTAAGGATTGATTCAACTCATGTAGGTTTTGCAGTTCCATGAGTTTTAAATTCAGCTTGTCAATTTATGCAGAAATAAAGAAAGAGGGAGGGAGGGAGAGAAGGAATTAGATGAGTCAGAATTTCAGGAGATAGCATTAAATCTGTAGATAAATTTGGGGAGTATTGCCATCTTAATATTGAATCATCTGATCTATGAACATGAGTATCTTTGTTTATCTAGATCTTCCTTAATTTTTTTCAACAATGTCTTGGTTTTGGTCTTGCACTTCTTTTGCTAAGTGAAAGTGAAGTGAAAGTGTTAGTCACTCAGTTGTGTCCAACTCTTTGTGACCCCATGGACTATAGCCCTCCAGGCTTCTCCATCCATGGGATTTTTCCAGGCAAGAATACTGGAGTGGACTGCCATTTCCTTCACCCAGGGGATCTTCCCAACCTAGCAATAGAACCCAGGTCTCCCACATTGCAGGCAGACTGTTTACTGTCTGAGCCACCAGGGAAGTCCCAAGTTTATTTTTAATATGATTTTAATCTTTTGGATGCTATTGTGATTGAAATTTTCTTAATTCCTTGTTTGTATTATTCATTACTAGTGTTTAGAAGTGGAACTGATTTTTATAACTCTGATGAATTCATTTATTAGTTATAAAATTTTTTAGTAGCTTTCTTGGGATTTTCTAGAGATGATTATGTTGTCCGCAAATATAAACAGTTTTATTCTTTCTTTCTAATTTATCATCTTTTATTTATTTTATTTTCCTAATTGCCCTATCTAGAACCTCTGGTATGATACTGAAGAAAAGAATCTCTGAGATTTTGAGGTTGGTTGCTATTGCAATGTAACCTTGCCTTTATATCAATAATGCGAACATTAGAGTGAACAAAATAGAGATGGATTCCATTTAGCTAGCAAAATCAGGGAAGGCTTTTATAAGAATGATTTAGAAATGATAAGCTTTGAAGGGTGAAAGTAGAGATATTCAGTCCCGGAAACTACAATATTGAGTTCTATACTTTGATTTGCTCAAAGTTGACTGGTAGATAAAGAGTAGAGAGAAGACAGGAAATAAAAGTTAAGAACAGAATATTTGTGTCATGGTGTACTGGAGACTGCAGAATGAAAGTAGAAAGATCAATTCAGAGGCTACTGCAGAAGCCTAGAAAAGAAATAGCAAGTGCCAGAGCTAAGACGTAATTAATGCTGCCCATTCCCAGACCTCTCCCGTGCTCACATTTAGAGCTTCGGCAGTACCTACACTCCATCGACCCAGACTCCTAGAGCCCCCCAACTCCAAGCTAAAGGCTATTTACCAGCTAATGAGCGTGAATCTTTATGTATTTTTTTCCTGGCTCTCTTTTGATCTTGGACCCCAATGTCAGGAACAGTATGGCTTTCCCACTTTTAAATTGCTAGATTACTTTTGAAATTCTGTGATCTTTTCTGTTTTGCCATAGGGCCAGGAATCGATGTCTTTCTCTGCCTTTTTCATGTTACTCTAGCTTTTGGCTTAGCTAGATTTCCTCATCTCAGCTGGCTTGCAGTGCATTAAAATGCAAGGTCCTAGATTCCTACTGGTATCCTGACAACCCTGGTCCCCAAACACACAAAACAAGATGCAAACAGCCACAATTTCTCAGTGGAGTTGTAGTAGTTGACTGGTTTGATTTTGATTGATTTTACTAGATTTATAGGGATTTTTAAATCTACAGATTTTTTAAAAATCTGGCATAGTTTTGTTGTCACGGCACCCGCTTTGAATCAATAACTATGACTAGCTGGGCTTCTAACAATTATTACCACTCTTGAGTATCAGGCATTGTACTAGGTCCTGTGACATGCCTACTGTTTTCAGCAAAGTAGGCAACTCATGTTCATTTCACAGAGATGGACACTGAGGCTTAGAAAGGAAATTTTATTAGGCTATAGCCACAATTTTTAGATGCTGAAGCCAGTATTAGAACCCACATTTATCAATTTGTCTCTAAAACATGTATCCTACNGCAACCCATGTTCATTTCACAGAGATGGACACTGAGGCTTAGAAAGGAAATTTTATTAGGCTATAGCCACAATTTTTAGATGTTGAAGCCAGTATTAAAACCCACATTTATCAATTTGTCTCTAAAACATGCATCCTGCTATTATAGTCTACTACTTTTTTGAATAGAGCTCATGAAACGCCTTTTAGATTCTTGCTCTTATATTGTTGGTCATTTGACTCTTTGCTTCCATGTAGTCCTTTTATCTATAGTGTCAACTAATGTCTTTTCAAGTAGCTGTCTTACTGGGTTTACTTGTGTTTAAGAAACCTCTAAAGTGATTGGTGTTCATGTCCGTAGAGTCTTGCTCTACATAGACATTTTGGTGTCCCATACTAAATAAGGTTTGTCCTTGGAGCAACAAAGTGTTTAACAAGTGGAGCAACAGTGTTTAACAAGGGTTTTGTATGAATAAATGAACAAATAAATCAAATGGAAGAATATATGAATGGTAAAGTTTAATAGTCGATTCTTATGGCTGGTATTTGCACTGTTTAAAGGCAGTGTCACCCAGTAGCAGAAAAAGCACGGACATTGAATCTCAGCTTCATTGCTCATAAGCTCTGTGAGGATGAACCATTTCTTAACCCAAGCCTCAGATGGTGCCTTTGTAAAATGAGTAATGGCATCATATGGTATATTGAAGACAATATGGGAAAATGAAGGTAATGAATACAACATGCAGTAAGCATTCACTGACTATTCCTCCCCTCCTTTAAAGACCAATTTTGCAACCTACGTTTTCATCCAACTTTCCTTGTCTTGAGCTAGTTCTCCTTTGCTTGGGTAATTGCATTGGTATACTATCTAGCATTGAGAGATGGAGTGAGTATATCATGATGTTTGAAACTCAGATTGTAGAGCCAGACTGTCTGCATGAGAGTTCATGCCCCACCACATCCTGGTGATCTAGACAAGCACCTTGATATTACCGTGCCTCAGTTTCCTCATATAGAAAATGGGAATAATAATAGTGCCTTCTTCCCAGGGATGACAACTTAGAATTAAATAAGTTAATGTCTATGAAACTCATAGGACTCTAGCTAGCCCAGTGAAAGGCACTGAAGTGTTTATTACTATTATTGTTTTTTATATTATTATTACTACTACAACCACTACTGCTTCAGGCACTTAAGTAAAAGTGCCCTGTGTTTTTCTTGGAAGTAACAATCTGACTGAATCTCTGGCTTCTTCATTTGCTACTGATCTCCAACCACTGATGCTTACTACTGGATATCACAAGTGCCAAATGCCTCTGCCTAAACTCTCTGAGTTTTTTGCTGCTGAAAATTATCTTCAAGTACTTGCAGTATCCGTAAGTTAGCCTGTCTCAATTTCAGGATATATTCATTCACTGTCATATTTTGAGACATACAGAGTTCAAATGTTCCAAAACTAAGTGGTCCCTAGATAACTGAGTGGGGTGTGTACTCGTGAATATATATAACCTCTGCTGTCATATGTTTTCTGATTCTCTGTTATGAACGTTTTTTTTTTTCCTCTCATTTCCAGATAGTAGCCTTTCCTCTTCCAGTTCATTGTCTCTAATCTGTTGTGGTTCTGTCAACCAGGAAAACCTGGTTTCTTTGAATTGTGTAAATGCGAAGAGACTCTGACAGAGTGCCTCTGGGGATCCCCAAGAGTCAAGGGAATGAGTAAGTGTTCAGTATATGAACATTCTAACATATAGTATGGCTGCTTAGAGGATCTTCTTAGCTCACTTTCTTAGTCACTGTTGTGGTCCAGGAGAGGTAAGCTTTTTCACATTATGTATGGCTTAACGAGGTGGAGCATCATTATTCTAATTTTATTACTAGGAATGTAAAAAGCGTTCAATTCATCATTGTCTACATCTTCTGGATACTCCGGCCATGTTAAGAGCAGAGGAAGTGTACTGGACACTGCTGGGGTGGGGTGTGTAAGAGTTTTAACTATCTGACCCTCTGAACCTCCTTGTATTCAGAAAACCCCGCACTTCCTGAGTCGAGATGCAGGACAGATGGTCACTCTCCCTGGCCTCCTGACCCAGGAGAATCCGAGTGAAGATTACAGGGCAAGAGTGATGGCAGTGTTTAGTGTCCGCTGCCAAGGGCGCCAGGGGTGGTATGCGGTGAATGGTGCCCGTGGTGGCAGGGGCACTGTTCAGGCTGTCCTAGGTGTCTGTGCTTGTGACACTTTAGTTTGTGGATTCAGTGAGCTAACCTCTCCTGGCCCCAAAGCCTAGTTCTCCATCCCTCCCAACAATATTATTACTATCCAAAAAACTGCTTATATGCTTAAGCCAAATCAGCGCCTGTTCTGCTGTTTTCCACCAAAACCTCTAGTTGGACAGATGGCTTATTTATTATTTTCTGCCCCAACCATTCATAAAGTAAGCACCTGATTTCAAATGACGGTTTATTATTTGAATTGAATTGGACCACATATTGGATTATGGTCTGTACATTTTATCATCATATGTTATTAACACAATTATTCAGAAAAGGTGGCAAAATTCTATTTTGACTTATGAACTTCCTCTTTAATTTTACTCCCCTGAGCACCTCATAACCTAGCAAATAGTGTTCAAATCATTTTTAAAAGTCACTTTTTCCCTCTGTTTTCTGCTAAGACTTTTACAATTTCAAGTCTTAAGTTTAATCCATTTTGAGTTGATTTTTCTTCATGGTGTAAGGGGACATTTTCATTCTTCTGCATATGGATATTTAATTTTCCTAACAACACTTACTGAGGAGATTATCCTTTCCTCATTTGGCACCCTTGTAGAAGATTAGTTGACTGTGTATGCATGGATTTATTTGTATTTTGTTCCATTGGTTGATGGGTCTGTTTGATGCCAGTAATATACTGTTTTGATTACTACTGATTTGTAACATACTTTGAAATCAGGTAAACAAATGAAATGAAAAACAAATGAGCTTTGGTTTCTTGCTCAAGAATGCTTTGGCTTTTTGGACTATTTTGTGTTTCTATATGAATGTTAGGATTGTTTTATCTATTGAACTTGGCAGTGATACTTTTGGATATGACACCAAAATTGCAAGCAACAAAAACAAAAATAAACATATGATATTACATCAAACTAAAAAGCTTTTGCACAGCAAAGGAAATCATCAACAAACCAACAGAATGGGAGAAAATATTTGTAGGCCATATATCTTATAATGAATTAATGCAATTAATATATAAGAAACTCAAACAACTTAATAGCAAAATAATAATAATAACCCAATTAAAACACAGGCAACTAACTGAATCAGTATTTCTCCAAAGAAGACATACAAGTGGATATATGAAAAGATACTGTCCAGGATATGTGAATCCAAACTACAATAAGATATCAACTCACACCTACTAGGGAGGTTGGTATTTAAAATATGAAAGACTAATGTTGACAGGATAAGGAGAAAAATCAGTCCCTGTACACTATTGGTAGGAAGGTATATTGGTACAGCTTTTATGGAAATCAGTATGGAGGGTCCTCAAAAATTAAAAATAGAACTATCATATGATCCAGCAATTCCACTCCTGGATGTATATTCAATACATTCATTTAGATTCTCTGGGCCTCTTGTACTCATGTTTAAAACTGAGCTGTTCATAGAATTAAAGGATATGGAGTTTAGCTTTAGCTCAGTGAAAATATAAAAATCAGTGTAAATCAGCAATGTAGCTAACATTGCTATCAAAGTAGAATGTTTTATAACCTATATTATTTGGTTTTTCTAACAACTAAAAATGCAAATGATATTCATCAATTTGGCTAAATGTACTTTGTTATGTGTTGGTATCCATGTGGGATATTATAATTAATATACAGTTTGGTGTCCAGAGATCTAGTTTTGACACTGGTTTTGCCAGCCACCAACTGAATAATCTGGGACATGCCATTAAAATTGCTTGATCTCTTTTTCATATTAGAAAAATAGGGAGGAGGTTGGAGTATAGTTTATCCATAACCTATCTCACAGGGTTAGAGTCAAAATGAGTTGACAAGTATGAAAGTGCTTTGTAAAAAGTAATTCTCTAAGTAAGTATCAGATGATGGAAGAAGAAAGAAGAGAGTGTCTAATGGAATATTACCTGTGACTAGTGTCATGAGGTGGAAAAATATTTGATGATCATAGTACAAAAATAAAACATTTAATTTAGAAATATAAACTAATCTACAAATTTTTATTAAGAAACTTACCTTACTTTCTTCTACTTTGTATGATGCGCATTGTGCTATCATAACAATGTAATTGTTTAGAAGGCTGCAAGAAGCAGAAGGCTCAAAAAATACATTAAACAGATTTGGAAGGGGGTGGATATAAAGTTAGAATTTCTGAGTCATGAAAACATCAGATAGCAATTTCAGAAAGGTGTAACTTTATTTAAAACCAAGCTGCTGTGAATTCTATCATGCTGCAGACACCTCTGAATCAACCATCTCTGTTGGCAAATTATTATGCTGACAAATTCTCACATAAACTGAAAATTTCCATTTTGTAAACAAGTGAGTTCCTGATGGTTTGGATGATATCCTGAGCTGGAACTTTGGAAGATGAACTCCTTGTTTCAATGACCCTGTGTAACCCATTTCTCACTTTAGCAAAGAGATTCAAATATGTATCACCCTTATCAGGGAGCCATTGTGAACAATTAATGTAATATTAAGTCTAATGTACTCTTCTACGAGTTTCAGAAACACAGAAACACATGGTTGGCTTCAACAGCTAGATTTTATGAAATAGAATAGTATGTGTTTTATTGGTCATCTTTATAACACTAGGAGTTCTATTTACACTTTTATCCACAATAGGATAGATAGTGAACACTGGCCCAGAAGCATCCAGGCCAGAATATTTGTTGTACAGGCAGGTAAATACTTGGATCATTCTTCTGCTGGGTCAGAGTCAGTCACAGGGACTCTGGTTATGTCCTTTACAATCAACACCCCCGTCATCTAAGTCAGATGAACTGAACAGGTGATACAGCCGTGCAGCTGGGTGAAAAGCCACCAGGCTTCATGCAGAAGGGAAGGAGATGAGGTACTCTGGCATACCACTGACTTTGGAACAAGCAACCTGTTCATACATCACAAGAGGTATACAAGGGATATCAAGTGGAGAGATAAGAGAGCTATGTGGCCCAGACCTCAGCTCCAGTGGCCCAGACCTCAGCCCTTTAAATGAGATACCCATTAAAAGTCTTATACAGAGTCTTAGTATCTAGCTTACAGATGTTTAGCATATCAATATTATTATAGTTTTTTTCCTCCTGTTCTATAAAATTGGCAGGGCAGGGGGCATCATCTATATACTGACAGGAGTTGAATTCCTTGACCACAAGGAATCCTTCTAGCATTATGAGTAGAATAAACATAGCAGTAATTTTACCTTCGAGCAGCCCTTTTTAAAATCAAGGGCTGGCATCACTATTTAATAAAGATAGGAACCTCTTTGTGGTCCTCTGGTCTGCTAATTGGGGTGAGTGAGAGGACAGAGAGGGGAATCCCTCTTCCTGATCACAAGTTTGGCCCCAAGTCCAGTTTTATTTTCCAGTTTCTATTTCCAGGTGCTCTTCCACGTGCTCCAGCCAGCTTCAGGGATGATATGAGTTGACCTGTGGGTTTATGAGGGAAAAACAGGACCTAAAGACAACAAGGAATCTGAAAGTCTTTGTCATCAGATCAACAGCTGGAAGATCAACAACAGATCAACAGCTAAAAGCTGGAAGAGTCTAGTCTTATGTGATCTTGTGGCAGACCTTCTTTCCTATTTTGGTCTATAATAACCAGTCTTCCACACCTGTGAACACAGGCCTGAACACCTATTGTTCAGGTTACTAAAGATGTCAGCCAGGACCAGACCTGGGCAAAATTAGAAAACAGAGGTGGTGTACTGCAAAGATTACAGAGACAGGGCCCCAAAGCCGGGATTGCAGCCTGGGCATTAACTAGTTACATGACCTTGGACAAGTCATTTCTCCGCTTTGAGACTTGGGTTTCTTTCGTGTACATAAAATGGGAGTAATAATAAAATGTTTGTAAAGTATTTTAAACAGATAAAGCAATCTCGACACTGTAAGTCAGGACCTGCTTTCCGCATTGATGCCCACTCATTCCCTTGCCTTTCCAGTTTCTCTCCTTCCCCACTCTCCACTTCCATAGCCTACAGTTAGTTCCACAGGGTGGGAAATATATCTAGTTAATTCATAACAAAGTGTTAGCACCATGAGTGACTCTTCCCTTATGCCATCTGCATGCTAATGAATGACTCGCTCGTTTTAGGCTACCCGACGTTAGCAAGAGACAGGATGGAAGAATTAAATGGGTGTGCCTGTCTGTGTGTATGTGGTGGGGAGATCCTGTAATNGACTCTTCCCTTATGCCATCTGCATGCTAATGAATGACTCGCTCCTTTTAGGCTACCTGACATTAGCAAGAGACAGGATGGAAGAAGTAAATGGGTGTGCCTGTCTGTGTGTATGTGGCGGGGAGATCCTGTATTCTCATGTAGAAACCTCCTGGATTACCCAGGACAGCAGCCTGCTCTACCTAATGCAAAGCTGGCTGTACTGTGCTGGGAGCTTCCTGAAGCTTGGCCCCATAGATACTGTTAAATTCTCTCTCCTCTGCATCCTTGGTCTGCAGTGACACTGGCAGATGCTAAACTTCGGCCTGTCTAGAACAGTTAATTAGGTTACAGAGGCTGCCAAAAATCTCAAAGTCATCCTATGAAAATGAAATACTCTGAGATCTGAAACAAAGGTCAGAAGACACAAACACTAATTTGATTTTGAAGAGAGAAACCACAAAATGGTGGGGGGCGNAGTTAATTAGGTTACAGAGGCTGCCAAAAATCTCAAAGTCATCCTATGAAAATGAAATACTCTGAGATCTGAAACAAAGGTCAGAAGACACAAACACTAATTTGATTTTGAAGAGAGAAACCACAAAATGGGGGGGGGGGGGGCGGGGGAGAAAGAAAGGGAGGCAGGCAGGTCCTTGACAATCTGGCACCATAAAACAACATTGAGATGTGGCATGAAGTGGTCCTGGCTCCTTTCTCCAGCAACAAATACTATATATTCATAAAGAATGATACTGTAATAGACACTGTATATTCATAACCTCTTCCAGAGAGCCAAGTCCAAACCTCCTGGGACATCAGGAGAGCTTTCAGACAGTTCCCCTTCCTGCTGGAGAATGTCCCCACCTGGGAGTAATGAGGCTGGAGAGAGGAAGGAGATAAATTGCTAAATGGAAATGAGTTGAATGAATACGTGGGCATGTTTAAAGTCTCTTTACTGGTTTCATCAAATTATTACAAAGTAAGAACTGCTGCTGCCTTCCCTCAGGTTCTCAGTATTGAATAGGTAGCCTTAAAAACCTAGAGACCCAATTCTTCAACATGGTTACCCCGAAAGTGTGTGTTGGTGCTGCGGTGGGGGTAACAAAAGGCAGCGGTGCGTAGGACTTCACTGCCACCAGCAGGGGCCAGAAGTGCACGCCAGCCAGGAGCTGCCTACAGCAGAAGCCCCAGGCCAGAGGCTAAAGCTGGCAGCTGAGGCTGTCTTCACCCCGTGCCCACCCGCCCCCTCCACAATCTCAAAGATTTGGAAAAGCTGTTCTTCCTCTCTAAAACACAGTTGCTCCTGCCTTAAAGCTCAACATCAGGGGTTTGGAGACCAANGCTGAGCTGTCCAGCAGTTGCTTTCCCCCATTCTGATTTGAAAGTTGAGGAAACTTGAGTTACACAAGGTGTTAACAATGTAACAGAGGATTGTGTGGCTTTTGGCTCTGAAATCCAAGATGCCAGGTCCAATATTTGGAATTCACCATTTTGTAGCAGTGTGTCTTCTTTCTCTCAGCCTTGGTTTTCTCATCTTTTAAATGGGACTAGTAATAGAACTTGACTCATATTGAGAATTAATGAGATAGTGTATGAAAAGAGAAAGGGGCAGCAGAGGATAAGATGGTTAGATAGCGTCACTGACTCGATGGACATGAATTTGAGCAAACTCTAGAAGCTAGTAGAGGATAGAGGAGCCTGGCATGTTGCAGTCCTTGGTGTCGCAAAGAGTAGAATATGACTTATCGACTGAACAACAACAAATATGAAAAGCACTTAGCTTTGTGTCTGGCATAATGGACACATTAATACTAGTTGTTCTGATGATTCAAAATGGAAACAGAATTGTAGACTGGGGATGGTGGAGGAAGATTAGGAGAAACAAAAGGAAGAAGGANAGCACTTAGCTTTGTGTCTGGCATAATGGACACATTAATACTAGTTGTTCTGATGATTCAAAATGGAAACAGAATTGTAGACTGGGGATGGTGGAGGAAGATTAGGAGAAACAAAAGGAAGAAGGAGGAGCAGAAAGATGCAAGGAGATGGGGAGGAGAACACGAAGAGGCAAAATTAGCCAAGGAAATCAAACAAGTGGGCCAAGCTATATGATAACAAAACACTGAAATCCCCTATAAATTTTACCAGAGTCAGAGAAATTACTTGAGAACAAGAGACTGATAGACTGGAAGGGGCCCTAAATGGTTTTGTGTGTGTGTGTGTGTGTGTGTGTGTGTGTGTGTGTGTGTGTGTTTTTAAGGAGCAGGAGGTAGAAGAAGAAATGATTTTAACAGTAGGATTTTGTGTGATCATTGGAATCAAATGATGATTGTTTTTATTCCTAACCATTTGCTGAGTGTAAACAATGAGATGAGTATACTTTCTGAGCATCCCTGAAACAAAACAGCAATTAAAGAGAGTGCTGGGATTGTACCTGATGGTTATTAAGATGGAGATTGCAGAGTACAGTTAATAACCATTCCATTTATTTCAGATTAAACTAACCAAGCCATTCCAAACCGAAAGAGAATTTTTGGACCCAACTCCTTCAGTCTCTCTGCGCATGTGCTCCGTCATATCCAACTTTTTGCAACCCCTGAGACTGTGGCCCAACAGGCTCCTCTGTCCATGGGGATTCTCTGGGCAAGAATATTGGAGTGGGTTGCCATGCCCAACTCCAGGGGATCTTCCCAACCCAGGGATCAACCCAGGTCTCTATTGTCTCCTGCCTTGTCAGGCAGGTTCTTTACCAGTAGCGCCACCTGGGAAGCCCTCAATCTGTCTGTCCACTCCCAATTTTAAGAGGTAACTGTCAGCTTAAAATTCACATCTGACCAAATTCAGATATAATAGGTGATTATTTTTCACCAGTCCCTTCCTATGTGATAGGAGGACATGGAGAATTTGAGTGGCTTGTTGAAAGTTAAATAGCTGGCATAAATCTCATCTGTCAATTTAAAAAAAGTGCATTTCAGATCTTGCTTTCTTCTGGATGTGATCTGGGTAGTTTCTTCCCCTTCGGTAAAATGATTTTTCTCTCTCCTCCTCATCCTGGAGTTTTATTATTTTCGTTTGTTACAACTTGCTGACCTTTTTCCTAAATAGGTCATTTGGCTGTACAACCAGTAAACTTCATGTTCTGGAGATTTTTGCCCAAGGAAGTTGAATATATTTTTATCTGAATGTGTCCATATTTTAAAACTGCTAAGGTTATAGCACTATGTAATTCAGTGTTCCACAAAATAAAATGAAAATGAATGCCCTTACCCTGTAACAAGACATTTTCAAAGGCTCAAAAGATGCAAAAATGAGGTTTTATTCTGTAAGAAGTAAAATCAGAAGTAAATACAGGATATAGCTCTTTCTCATTAATGCCATTATATTCTGTATATATATGTAACATCCCACTTAAGTTCTATAAAGTGAAAGTGAAGTCACTCAGTCATGTCCAGCTCTTTGCGAACCCACGGACGATAGCCTACCAGGCTCCGCTGTCCATGGGATTTTCCAGGCAACAATACTGGAGTGGGCTGCCATTTCCTTCTCCAGCAGACCTTCCCAACCCAGGGATTGAACCCGGGTCTCCTGCATTGCAGACAGATGCTTTACCGTCTGAGCCACCAGGGAAGTTCTATAAAAGACTGGTCATATTATATTTAAACTTTTTATATTATATTGGAGCATGATTGATTAACAATGTTGTGATAGTTTCGGGTATACAGCAAAATGATTGTTAAACTGTATATTCTTTTGCAAATTCTTTCCCCATTTAGGTTGTTACATGTTATTGAGCAGAATTCCCTGTGCTAAACAGTAGGCTGTTGTTGGTTATCTATTTTAAATATAGTAAGGTANAATGTTGTGATAGTTTCAGGTATACAGCAAAATGATTGTTAAACATATATATTCTTTTTCAAATTCTTTCCCCATTTAGGTTGTTACATGTTATTGAGCAGAATTCCCTGTGCTAAACAGTAGGCTGTTGTTGGTTATCTATTTTAAATATAGTAAGGTATACATCTCAATCCCAAAATCCCTGAACTATCCCCTCCTCTCCCCCCGTAACCATGAGTACATTGTCTAAGTCTGTGAGTCTATTCCTATTTTATAAATAAATTCATTTGTATCATTTATTTTTAGATTGCACATATAAATGATATCATACAATATTTTTCTTTCTTTGTCTGACTGACTTCACTCAGTATGACAATCTCTGGGTTCATCCATGTTGCTACAAATGGAATTATTTCATTCTTTTTAATTGCTGAGTAATATTCCATTGTATATATGTACCACTGCTTCTTTATCCATTTCTCTGTTGATGGACATTCATTTGCTTCCATGTCTAGGCTATTGTAAACAGTGCTGCAGTGAACATTGGGGTGCTCTACTTTTAGCTTTTTATATGGTAGCTCTATTTTTAGCTTTTTAAGTAGCCTCCAACTTCTATCCATAGTGGCTGTACCAGTTTACATTTCTACCAGCAGTATAGGAGAGGTCCCTTCTCTCCACACCATCTCCAGCATTTACTATTTGTGGATTTTTTTTGATGATAGCCTAATGTGATACCTTATAGTTTTGATTTGCATTTCTCTAATAATTAGTGATGTTGAACATCTTTTCATGTGCCTCTTGACTATCTGTATTGTTGTCTTTGGAGAAATGTCTATTTAGGTCGTATTTTTTTTTTTTACTGCATTGTTTGTTTTAATGATACTCTGTTGCTTGAGCTGTTTGTAAATTTTGGAGACTGACTTCTTGTCAGTCACATCATCTGCAGATATTTTCTCCTAATCTGTGGGTTGTTTTTTCATTTTGCTGTTATGGTTTTCTTTGCTGTGCAAAAGCTTTGACTTTAACTAGGTCCCATTTGTTTGTTTTTGTTTTTATTGCCGTTACTCTTGGAGACAGATTTAATAAGATATTGCTGTTTTTAATGTTAGAGTGTTGTACCTATGTTTTCCTCTAAGAGTTTATAACATCAGGCCTCACATTTAGGTCTTTAATCCATTTTGAGCTTATTTCTTTTAATTTCATTATTTTATATATACCTGTCCAGTTTTCCCAGCACTGTGTATTAAAGAAACTGTCTTTCCCCCATTGTATAGTCTTGCCTCCTGCGTTGTAGATTAATTGATTATGTGCCTGGGTTTATTTCTGGGCTTTCTATCCCGTCCCATTGATCTGTTTTTGTGACAGCACCATGCTGTTTTGTTGACTATAGCCTTGTAGTGTAGTCTGAAGTCAGGAACCTGATTTCTTCGAGCTCTCTTTTCTTTCTCAAGATTGCTTTGGCTACTGGGGTCTTTTGTGTCTCCATACAAATTTTAAGATTATTTTGTTCTAATTCTGTGAAAAATGTCCTTGATAATTTGATACAGACTGTATTAAATCTGTAGATTGCCTTGAATAGTATAGTCATTTTGATGATACTGATTTTTTGAATCCAAGAACATGGTATATCTTTCCATCTCTTTGTGTCATCTTTGATGTCTTTCATCAGCAACTGATAGTTTTCAGAGGACAGGTATTTTTCCTCCTTAGGTAGGATTATTCCTAGGTATTTTTTTTGATACAGTGATAAATGGGATTATATCTTGAATTTCTCTTTCTGATCTTTTGTTGTTAGTGTGTAGAAATGCAGCTGATTTCTGTGTATTAATTTTGTACCCTGTAAGTTTACCATATTCCTTGAGTTCTGCTAGCCTGATTAGGATTTTTTTCTGTTTAAATTTTAATATTCTGTTAGCCTCTTTAGGNAATTCCCTTTTGCTAGGCTGAAGTCAAAGCATTGACAGGACAGCATTCTTCTGGGGAGAATCTATTGCCTTGCTTTCCCCACGTTGTAGAGTCTGCTTCTATTTCTTGGCTCATGGCCCCTTCTGTATCTTCAAAACCAGTAGTGTAGCACTGTGCACATCTCTCGCTCTATGATTCTATTTCCACTGTCATTTCTTCTTCACCCTCTGACCTCCTGTCTCTTATACACATCTCTTCCAAAACTATGTTGAATAAAAGTGTCAAGAGTGGACATCTTTGTCTTATTCCTGATCTTAGAGAAAATGCTTTCAGCTTTTCTCTGATATTAGCTGTAGGTTTGTCATATATGGTCTTTATTATGTTGAGGTATGTTTCTTCTGTGCCCACTTTCTGGGGAGTTTTTATCGTAAATGGATGCTAAATTTTGTCAAAAACTTAGTCTGCATCTATTGAGATGAACATATGGATTTTATTCTTCAGTTTGTTGATGTGTAACATACTGATTTATTTGAGAAACTCCTTGCATTCTTGGGGTAAATCCAACTTGATCATAGTGTGTGATCCTTTTAATGTATTGTTGGATTTGGATTGCTGGTATTTTTCTGAGAATTTTTGTGTCTATGTTCAGTGATATTGCCCCATAATTTTTTTTTTGTGATANCTGATTTATTTGAAAACTCCTTGCATTCTTGGGGTAAATACAACTTGATCATAGTGTGTGATCCTTTTAATGTATTGTTGGATTTGGATTGTTGGTATTTTTCTGAGAATTTTTGTGTCTATGTTCAGTGATATTGCCCTATAATTTTATTTTTTGTGATATCTTTGTATGGTTTTGATATCAGGGTGATGGTGGCCTTATAGAATGAGCTTTGGAGTATTCTGTCCTCTGCAGTTTTTTGGAAGAGTTTGAGGAGAAGGACAGGTATTATCTCTTCTTTAAATGTTTGGTAGAATTTGCCTGTGAAGCCATCAGCTCCTGGACTTTTGCTGGGGAGATTTTAATTACAGTTTTAGTTTCAGTGTTTGTAATTGGTCCAGTCATGTTTTCTGTTTCTTCCTGTTTCAGTCTTGGGAGATTGTGCCTTTCTAATAATTTGTCCACTTCCAGGTTGTCCATTTCATTGGCACACCGTTGCTTGTAGTAGTCTCTATTTGTGTGGTGGCAGTTGTAGCTTCTTTCTCCTTTCTGATTTTACTGAATTGAATCCTCTCCCTTTTTTCTTGACAAGTCTGGCCTCAGGTTTACCAATTCTATTTTTCAAAAAAACAACTGTTAGTTTCATTGACCTTTGCTATTGTTTTCTTTGTCTCTCTCATATTTCTCTACTTTGATCTTTATGGTTTCTTTCCTTCTAACTTTAGGATTTTTCTTCTTTCTCTAATTGCTTCAAGTGTAAGGTTGTTGTTTATTTGAGATTTCTCTTGTTTGTTGAGGTAAGATTCTGTTGCTATAAACATCCCTCTTAGAACTCCTTTTGCTGTATCCCATAGGTTTTGGATCATTGTGCTTTCATTTTCATTTGAATCTAGGTATTGTTTTATTTCCTTTTTTATTTCTTCAGTGATCCATTGGTTGTTTAATAGCATATTATTTAGCCTCCACCTGTTGTGGGTTTGTTTGTTTTTTTAACAGTTTTTTCTTATGATGGATTTTTAGTCTCTCAGCGTTGTGGTTGGAAAAGATGCTTGATGCTTCAATTTCTTAAATTTATCAAGGCTCTTTTTGTGGCTCAGTATGTGGTCAATCCTGGAGAATGTAAGACTGATCACATTTACATTATACAGAATATGTTTCTAAATATTTTAGCCACTTAATACCGTTTTCTAATCAAAATGACATATGCAGGTTAAAAATAAGAACATTTGTTTTTGAAGTAACTTTTCTGCCATACTATCTTAATATGCTAGAGATGTTTAATGCAGAATCTATAGCATAGAATGCACCTCAGAATAGGTCTGCTAGCCATGAAATACTAAATTAATACAAATTTCAAGAGTAGTAAAATCAAATCACAACATTCTATCTCAATCCCAAGTTCATACCATTACATGGCTTGATTGCAATTTTTTCTGCCCCTCCAAACAAGTGGAGGGGGGCAAAAGAAAAAGAAGGACCGTAGTGACAATGCTAAATAATTTTTTAAAGGAAGGGATAAGACTTAAAAATCCTGATATAAAGTGATATACAGTCAACCCTTAATGCACAGGTCCATTTACATATGGATATTTTTCAGTAGTAGATACTATAGTACAACAGTCAGTGGTTGGTTAAACATGTGGATGTGGAGGACGTGCAGAAATGAAGGGCAGACTATTACGTATAGATTAAACCCCTGTGTTGTTCAGTGATCAGCCATACTTCTAAGAAGGTGACTTGTGGTGAAGTACACAAAGTAGTAAGACTGAATTGACCCTACTCTGCATAGTCTCTCTATATAAAGTCTCAGGGAAATTTGGAATATGGGATCTACATCTGGGACCTTACAAAATAGCTAGTGGCATTGACATCTGAAAAGAAGCATCTACCAAGCATAAAACATGTAAGTTAGTTTCTGTTTCATATTGCTTCTGTAACAAGCTACCACAAATTTAGTGGCTTAATACAACACAGATTGACTGCCTTACAGTCCTAGAGATCAGAAGTCTGAATTCCCTTTTGCTAGGCTGAAGTCAAAGCATTGACAGGACAGCATTCTTCTGGGGAGAATCTATTGCCTTGCTTTCCCCACGTTGTAGAGTCTGCTTCTATTTCTTGGCTCATGGCCCCTTCTGTATCTTCAAAACCAGTAGTGTAGCACTGTGCACATCTCTCTCTCTATGATTCTATTTCCACTGTCATTTCTTCTTCACCCTCTGACCTCTCACTAGGGTCTCAGTGTGTGTTTTGAGAACACAGATTTGAGTCCTTGTACCAAGAATTAATATTTTTATTTCAACATAACTAAAATATTAACTCGTAACAGTGGCAACAATTAATGGTAAGTGGGCTTTGCCCCCAAAGACTTCCTGTCTGATGTTTGATAAGGGAGAGAAGCACAGAAGTAGAACACTGGGTGCAGTGAGAATTGTAAACCAACTGACCCCTTTATGGGACCCCTGCAGGCCTGACTCAAACCGGTTCCTCAGCCAGGAGTTAAGAGGCCTGCTCTTCTTAATCTGCCTCTGCCTTACCTGCTCCACATTCTCCCCTAGACCCTGCAGAAAGAATGCCAGCCTGACAGTGCCTTGACTTCAGCCCAGTGAGAGTGACTTCAGATTTCTGATCACTAGGACTATAAAGCAGTCAATTTGTGTTGTGTTAAGCCACTAAATTTGTGGTAGCTTGTTATTGATGCAATATGAAACTAATACAGATGTTTTATGCTTGCTAGATACTTCCTAACTTTTCAGATGTCAAGGCCAGTAGCTGTTGTGTAAGTTCCTGGGTGTAGATCCCAGGTCCATTTCCTTCAGGAGCCCTCTGTGCAAAGAAGATAGCTTTATAGTCAGAAATTACCCATGTGCTCCTCATCAACCCAGAAACATCTACAGTACCCCTTATCACATGTGGAGTAAAATCTCCTGTTCAGGAGCCTGATTTGCCAACTCTTCAATAATTTGGCATTATCCTTCCAGCCTGCTGATTTCTTTCTGCATCTTACCCTCGCCTGTTTTACCAAATGAAGTCTTTGTGTTTCAGTTTTAAGGCTGATCTAAGGAATTATTAAGTACTGTTTTTGGTGGTTTTTTTTTTTTTAATAACCATGGAGATTCCACGTTAATTGCTTCACTTTATCTATTCTGAGCACCTTGGACAGTGCCTTGCTTGACAGGCACCCAGTGACTGAATGTGCAGTATTACAATACATAGCTTGAATGTTGATAAAACAATTACAAATGTAGATTACGTATGGTCCTTTTATACAGTAAGATCACTCTTCAGTATTAGTGATACGTCCTATAATTAGTAAGACTTTTTAAGAGGCTATTTAATAATACTTAGGGGGTAAAAGCAGACCATTGGCATGAAGAAGTCAGTTTTTAAGAAGATTTTTCTGGCAGCCATCTGCATGAGGGGTGAAGAGGTAAGGGAAACTGGAGATAGGTAGACGAGCATAAGGCCGATGCACTAAATCAGGCATAAAAGGTGAGTGAGTGTCTGGGACAGGAGTTTCCCAAACACCTACCATAACATCTGTTTTTATTTAAATATGGCTAAAGCTTATTTGACAAATGGAAATAAGTCATCAGGCTTTTTATTCCATTAATTGATCCAGAAGTCCATTTTTAGCCAAGTAAGATCAAAGTGAATTTCAGATTTCCCACAGCACTGATTTTTAAGCCTAATCTTTGAAGAATTCCTTTGCCATTATGAGATTTATTTTTATTAGTATAACACGGATATGTAAGTATATCAATAGTTTTATAGGAGTTGGATAGCCTGAATCTTTGGCTAGGAAAAAGAGCAAATAATTGTATTATACTCACAAATAAGACTTTTAGAATAAAAATTGCACATATTGACAGTAGGGATGCCAATCACAATTTGGTTTGATTCAAGACAGCCAGATGCTTGTCTCTTTTCATGCTCTTGATGGTTGATTGTACTTTTTAATTAGGGAGAATGTGAGCTGTGCAAAACTGATGTCTAGAATAGTAAAGTGAAAAAATGGAAGGTTATCCATAGTCGTCTTAATAATAATCATTTTATGCAATAAAATGTATATACAGTGAAGCATACAGATTATTTAAGTATACAGTTTGAATTTTGACAGTGGTTCACTTGTGCATCCACAGCGTAACAAAGCTATAGAACACTTCCATCACCCCTAAAACTATCCGTGTTCTCCCACCTATCAAATTCCACCTTACATAAGCATCATTCTTATATCCATCACCATAGACTAGTTTTATTTTGAACTTCATTCCAGTGGAATCATACAGTAGGTACTTGATCCTGGGTCCTGTCACTCAGTATAAGGTTTCAGAGATTCATCATTGTTGGGTTTGTATCAGTAATTATTTTTTTATTGCTGAGTCCTATTCTCTTTTAGGTGCGTACCACAAATGGTACATTATCCTTCTGATAGGCATTCAGGTTATGTCCAGTTTTCGTCTCTTAAAAACTAAGCTGCTAACAAAGTTAAGAGTGTCTCTATGTGTAGGTTTTTTCATTGATTAAATACCTAGAAGCAGAGTTGCTGGCTCAAAGGCTGACTGGATGCTTCACCACATGAACTGTCAGTTTCTGAAAACAGTTGTACCATTTTAACTCCCATCAGTAACAGATGAGCAATTCATATGCTTTATATAATTTGGTATTGTCAGTCTCCTGATGCATGTGAAGAAGTACTTCACTGAGGCTTTAATTTGCATCTTTCTGAGAAAAATTTATATTGAGCATCTTTCATGTGCTTATTGAATGTTCATATATCTTTTTTATGAGGTGTTTTTATGGCAACCCACTCCAGTATTCTTGCCTGGAGAATCCCATGGACGGAGGAGCTTGGTGGGCTACAGTCCATGGGGTCACAAAGAGTTGGATACGACTGAGCGACTTAGCTTTTCAGGTTTTTAAGTGACTTTTTGTTGGATTTGCTTTTTATTATTGGTTCATAGAATTACATATTAAGTCTACAAGTATTTTTGTCCAATATACATACTACAATTTTTTTTTTCAATCTAACATGCTCTTTTATTTCCTAAACTGTCTTTTGATGAGCAAAACTTTTCACTTTTGGTAAAATCTACTTTCATCAATTTTTTTTATGTGTAGTGATTTTTGTATACAAAGAAATCTTTTCCTATTTCAAGATAGCAATTAATTCTCTCATATTTTCTTCTCAAAATGATACAATTTTATCTTTTAAGTTTAGGTCTCTGATGCAGTTTGAATATTTATATATGGTATGAAACAGAAGTTGGGATTTATTTCCTACACATTATCTAATTGACCCTGTGCCAAAAGATTTTCTTTTCCTCACATTGATTTGCTTTGACAATCTTGTTGAATATCAATTAACCATATATGTGGATCTGGTTTGGGATTGTTTCATTGATCACTTTGTCAGTCCTCATTTCACTACCACACTGCCCTGATAACTGTGTAACTTTATAGTAAGCCTGGAAATTGGATAGTTTAAGTCCTCCAACTGTGTTTTTTGTTTTCAAGATTGTTTTGGCTATTTCAGATCTTTCTAGTTTCCATGTAAATATTAAAATCAGTCCATTTCTATAAAACAGCCTGCTGGAATTTTGGTTGGGATTCCATGGAATCTGTAGATGAATTTGGAGATAATTGATATCCTGACAATGATGAGTCTTTCAACCCATGAACATGATAATATCAGCAGTGTGTAGTAGATTTCTGATGCTGAACCTGCAATACTTTGGCTAACTGATTAAAAGAACTGACTCAATGGAAAATACCCTGATTCTGGGAAAGATTGAAGGCAGAAGAAGGGAATGACAGAGGATGAGATGGTTGGATAGCATCATCGAATCAGTGGACATAAGTTTGAGCAAGTTCTGGGAGTTGGAGATGGACAGGAAGCCTGGTGTGCTGCAGTCCCTGGGGTCGCAAAGAGTCGGACACAACTGAGCAACTGAACTGAACTGATGGTAGGTAGATTTTGGTGAAGAGGTCTTACACTTCTTTTGTTAAATTATTTCCTAAGTATTTTCAATTTTGTACACTTTTAAGTGAAATTATTTTATATAATTTTGTGTTTGAATATTTGTTTCATATATTCCTTGTGGTGGGCTTTCCTGGTGGCTCGGCGGTTAAGAATCTGCCTGCCAACGTAGGAGACATGGGTTTGATCCCTAGATCAGTCAGATCCCCTGGAGTAGGAAATGGCAACCCACTACATTATTCTTACCTAGGAGATCCCATTGATAGAGGAGACTGGCGGGCTACAGTCCATAGTGTCAGAAAAGAGTTGGACACTACTTAGAGACTAAACAACAACAAAAATTTCCTTAGCATTTTTTAGATAGACAACCATGTCTTTTGGATATAAAAGTTCTATTTCTGCCTTTTAGGTCATTACATTCTATTTCAGTTTCTTACCTTATTGCACAAGCTTATTGTACTCCAGAATAAGTTGTTGAACAAAAGGGATGAGCAGATATATTTTCCTTGTTCCTGATCTCAGGGAGAAAGTGAATGTTCCAAATCTTAGGGAGAAAGTGTTGGGTGTTTCACTGTAACATATTATATTCAGTTCAGTTCAGTTCAGTAGCTCAGTCATGTCCGACTCTTTTCGACCCCATGAATCGCAGCATGCCAGGCCTCCCTGTTCATCACCATCTCCCAGAGTTCACTCA
>SJYW01038472.1:397659-426841 GCA_006410735.1 Raphicerus campestris
AAAAAAATTGTGCATAATATTCTGTTATTATTGATATCTGTAGGATGCCTACTGGTATCCCCTCTCTTCCTGAAACTGATAATTTGAGTTTTCTTCCTATTTTGCTTAATCAATTTTGCTGTATTAATCATCTTAGTAGTATTTATTAATCTTATTTATCTCTCAGATAGCCATCTTTCAGCCACATTAATTTCCTTTGCTTGCTTTCTTTTTCATTACTTCTGCTCAAATCTCCTACCCTCTACTCATTTGGAATCCGTTTACACCTTTCTTGTTTTCTTATAGTGAAACTTAAATTATTGATTTTAAGCATTTTTCGGATATTAATATAAGATTTTATGGCATTGCATAGATCTGTCATGAAGAATGCTCCATATAAGCTTAAAGAGAGTGTGTATTCTGCATTGAGGGAAGTATTCTATAAATATCAGTTAGATTGAATTGGTTGATAGGTGTTTTATATCATTGCTGCAGCTCTGCTCAATTGAAGTTATTGAAATCTCCAGCTAATATTCTGTTTTTCCTTTTAATTCTGTCCATTTTGCTCTGTTGTTGTTTTAGTCGCTAAGTCATTTTTGCCACCCCATGGGCTGTAGCCACCAGGCTTCTCTGTCCATGGCAAGAGTTGTTTCTCCAGGCAAGAATGCTGAAACAGGTTGCCATGCCCTCCTCCAGGGGATCTTCCCAACCCAGGGATCGAAACTGCGCCTCCTGCACTGCTGGTGGAATCTTTACCATTTGAGCCACCAAAAAATTACTCTTAATAATTTGCCTGAGCTAATTCTGTGAAATCTGTCTTGCCTCTAATATGCTTCCACTGATATCTTTACTCAGCCTGTATACAGACACATATGTAAGTTTTTAAAATTGGTTTAGTTTTTAGGTCTGGTATTCTGGGAGTCATCTCATGTTGTCTGTGTAGGTTTTCATGAGAGATTGTGCTTGATCACTTTGCCAGTAAGTCCTCTCTTTACAATTTATGAATCTCTATATGAAGTGGATAATGCATTTCAAACTCAGGCTATTTTAAATCCTGCTCTGGTCTTTATCTGAGCCCTTTGAAGTCTTTGGAGCTTCTCTGGTGGCTCAGATGGTAAGAAATCCACCTGTAATACAGGAGATTGGGATTTGATTCCTGGGCTGGGAAGATCTCCCAGAGATGGGTCTGACAACACACTCCAGTATTCTTGCCTGGAGAATTCCATGGACAGAGGAGCTTCATGGCTACAGTCCATGGGGTCACAAAGAGTCAGATATAACTGAGCAGTTAACCCCTTTGAAGTCTTTCATGTATATTTGCATAACCTTTGGTGTGGGTAAGAGTGTGAACAGACTGGATTCTCTCTGGTTTTCTCTGCATGTGCATGAAGCTTCAGCCATAACTCTGCTTTCCCCAACCATGACTGTATCCTCAGGTCAGTGGAACTACTTAGTTCTTCTCATGTGTCCACTATTGAGATCGTCATTTCTACCCAATATGCCTCTGCGAGTGGGTATTGCCCCCACTCTGCAGCAGATAAAATGCCAACCCCAAGGGCTGGCCTGGCCTGCCCTGACAGAACCTTTTTGTCAGCCTTGCTGGCCAACAGCAGTTGTAAAACATTGATAATTGTAAGTGACATTTCCTCAAACATGCAACTAGATTAATGAAACATGGTTGTATATCAGGTGGGAGAGCAACAAACCAGCACTTACATGAATCTTGAAGTGCATGCCTTCCCTTGAGAGGGTTTTAATCAACCAGTCAACCCCTGAACTTTCATGGAAACAAGCACCCGCTTCCGTGACCTCTTCATTGTGGTTACATGGACACAGCGACAATAGCAGAAAATAGCGTATTTCCCAAAACATGCACATCTGCAAGGTAAACATTTAGTCCATTTTCTGACTTTACTACCATCTTCACTCATCCAGTTACGTGCAGTTGGCTTTACAGCCCCTTCCCCCAAAAGAGGATCGCACACAGCCAGTCAGTTTTGTTGAATACAGCTTATTCAACTCCCTGAGAGAGATCTTCTGATTGTTATTGTCAGTTTTGTTAAAACATTAGGACAAGACAGAATAAAACTGACTGACTTAGTACAGGTATTTACCCCTGTTGCATTTGGCTGTTTTGTATAACATCCAGAATAATGGTCATAAAAAAGAAGACAAAATACAAACGTAGATGAAAACAAGATGAGAAGTACACATGGTTAATATCAAACCTTGTTTTTAAGTAGAGAAGATGTAGACGTCACTGCTAAGCTTTTCTGGGTGTAGTTCTGTTTGTGACAAAGAGTTTTACTTTTTAATATAATTTGTTTGTTTTGGGCCGTGCTGGGTCTCCATTGCTGGGTGCAGGCTGTTCTCTAGTTGCAGCGAGCAGGGGCTACTCTTGGTGGCAGCGTGCAGGCTTCTCGTTGCAGGGGCTCTTGTTGCAGGGGCTCTTGTTGCAGGGGACTGGCTCAGTACTTGCAGCGCATGGGCTCAGTAGTTGAGGTTTCCAGGCTCTAGAGCACAGAATCAGTAGTTGCAGGGCAAGGGTTTAAGTGCTCTGTGGCATATGGGATCTTCCCAGACCAAGGATCAAACCCATGTCTCCTGTATTGGCAGGTGGATTCTTTACCACTGAGCCCCCAGGGAAGCGCCTGATAAGGAGCTTTATTATCACTCTGTTTTACAGGGTTTTTTCCTTTCCTATTTCTACTGTTGACTTTCTTCCTGAATATCAGTCCCTTTGGAAGCCTAAATACACAGAAATAGGACAAAGTCTTTAGTAGAAAATCTTCCTCACCAAATGGAAATATTGATTTACGAACAACAGCGAGTTGTATAACAGTTAAGACTACACCTGCAGAAGAAAAGAAATTAACATGGTAATTTGCTGTATACTTTCATAATTCCATAGATGAATCTCCAGAAATAATTTGTTGAAACAGAAGTTCGTTGTAAATGAGCATAGTTGCTTACTCCCAAATGCATTGTAAAACTCCTGTAACATCTGGGCTAGATTGAAGGAAATACACAGTGAAAAGCAGATGCATTTCCATTATATCTGTATTATCTCAAATTATTTTACATTAAGTATAATTAAGTATAATATAAAATAATTGTTAATGGCATGTTTCTATTTTAAACCCTCTCATTCACTTACTGGAAAAAAAAAGAACAAAATCTCTTTTGAAAAATGTACTGCTTTATAATGCTAAACATGAACATAATAGTAAAATAAAAAATGTGCCTCTAAAAAGTAAAAAAATAAAAATAAGAAGCAGAAAATTATTCCTAGATTGCAGCCAAGATCTTTTCTCTTAAAAGAATTTCCTAAAGGAAAAGAATGAATAAAGACACCTTTATCATTTCAGAATTAGATTGATAGATATTGGAGTCATTTAGGAGTTGTGAGGGTAAAGCATTGGGTCCCAGCTGGGCATGCGAGAGGAGAAGCAGTTGCTGCCTGATTGCAGAGTGGTTTTATGGCTCCCCGCTACGTATCTACAGTGCTGCATTGATCCATGTTCCGGCAGGAAACAGATGGCACCCTCAAACTACATTATTTCTAGAGGATTTAAGAAACAGACTTTTTGAGCAAAGCTGTAGGGAAAGTGGAGAGAAATTACAGGACCCTGGGACCAGTAAGAGTAGAACTGTTACAACTCCAGGTCCAAAGTACTCAGAAGAAAACATAATTTCAGAGTCCCAGAGAGAAAGCCCTCTTGAGAGGACCCTTCAGATCAGAACTCTGGGAAACAGAGACCATAGCTTTTCGTTACTTTCTGCCTCTGGTCTCTTGCTGTGGTTCCCAGGCTCCACACATCACAGGGAGCTGGAAGATGAGAGGACTCACTGATGGAATTTCTACACATCAGCCTCCTGGCTGAGGAGAGAGAAAGTAGAGAAGGGAGCTGGAGGGGCAAGTGGAAGAAAGCCAACTCCTATGTTTGTTTTAGAACTTTGCTCTTCTGGAGTTCATAATCCAGTGGGGAGGCATGGTTAAAAACAGCCACAACAGAATTAAACGTTAACACCAAAAAGCAAAGTATAAATGCAGGACTTTAGTCCAGACTTCTTTATGAAGGACCTCCATCCTTTTTCAGATAACTACATATAGGGCAGCCCTGGGGGACAGTCTCTGGCCCCCGCTCTTTTGAACCATACCAAGTATTTCTGGGACCAGTCAAGTTTAGAATTCTATGTTTTTGAAAAGCTACCATGTGCTAGACGTATAGTTTAAAATCGGCATTTTAAAGTTGGTATAAAATACAAACTCAGTCCCAACCCTCCAGGGCTGGGTAGGATGAGAAGGGAAGGCATGTTTAAAGGAAGTCTAGATGGGCCTATCAAAGGAGACCCTCAGGGTAAGGAGAGGACTGGGACTCAGTGCTCGTCTTGAACACTTTGTATGTATAAATTCAGTCTTCCCTTCACTCACCCTGAAAGAGTCATCCTTATTTTACATACGAGAAAACTGAGGAACCAAAAGGTAAAAAAAAGCCCAAGGTCACACAGTAAGTAAGCCTTGGAGGTAAGATTTAAGCTAGGTACTGTGGCTCTAGTCCCAGGGTCAGTTCTAAGCCTTACACTGCCCTCCCAGCCACTTCCCAACTCAGGAAGCTTAGAAAAAAAAAAAAAAACAGGAATAATGGGAGGAGGGAGGTGTTTTTAATGATGATAATAGTTGCCATTTAAAGAGGAGCTACAGGCTTACCTTGGAGATATTGTGGGTTCATTTGCAGACAACCACAATAAAGGGAATATAGAAATAAAGTCAGTCATATAAATTTTTTTGTTTCAGTGTCTGTGAAAATTTCATTTGCACTATACCATAATCTGTTAATTCTACAATAGCATTGTGTCTAAACAAAATGTACATGCCTTAATTAAAAAATACTTTATGACTGAAAAATGCTAGCTGTCGTCTAAGCCTTCAGCAAGTCATAGGCTTTTTGCTGATGGAGGGTCTTATCTCAGTGTTGACAAGTGCTGGCTGATCAGGGTGAAAAGTGAAAGTTGCTCAGTCCTGTACAACTCTTTGTGACCCCATGGACTGTAGCTCACCAGGCTCCTCTGTCCATGAAATTCTCCAGGCCAGAATACTGGAGTGGATAGCCGTTCCCTTCTCCAGCGGAACTTCCCTACCCAGGGATCAAGCCCAGGTCTCCCTCATTGCAGGCAGATTCTTTACCATCTGAACCACCAGAGTGGTGGTTGCTAAAGTTTGGGGTGGCTACGATAATTTCTTCAATCAAGACAACAATGAAGTTTGCATTTATTGACTCTTCCTTTCATGAACAATTTCTCTGCAGCATGCAATGCTGTTTGATAGAATTTAATCCGCAGTAGAACTTCTGTTAAAATGTTGCATCTTCTCAAAATCCCTGCCACTGTTTTATCAGCTGTTTATGTTATATTCTAAATCTTTTCTTATCATTTCAACAATCTTCACAGCATCTTCACCAGGAGTAGATTCCATCTCAGCAAACCATTTTCTTTGCTCATCCATAAAAGTGATTCCTCATCTGTTAAGTTGTATCATGATGTTGCACCAATCCAGTCACATCTTTGGGCTCTATATCAATCGAATTCTCCTTTTTTTAGTACTGTCACCATATCTATAGTTCCTTCCTCTGCTGAAGTCCTGGATCCCTCAAAGGAAGTCATCTGTGACAGCTGGAATCAAGTTCTTCCAAACTCCTGTTAATGTTGATATTCTGGCCTCTTCCCATGAATCTCTGATGTTCCTAATGGCATCTGGAGTGGTAAACATTTTCTAGAATGCTTACAGTTGACGCTACCCAGATGCATGAGCGTAATCACTGCCTGTGGCAGCTATAGCCTTAAAAATGTATGTCTTTTTTTTTTTNGTTATTATTGATATCTGTAGGATGCCTACTGGTATCCCCTCTCTTCCTGAAACTGATAATTTGAGTTTTCTTCCTATTTTGCTTAATCAATTTTGCTGTATTAATCATCTTAGTAGTATTTATTAATCTTATTTATCTCTCAGATAGCCATCTTTCAGCCACATTAATTTCCTTTGCTTGCTTTCTTTTTCATTACTTCTGCTCAAATCTCCTACCCTCTACTCATTTGGAATCCGTTTACACCTTTCTTGTTTTCTTATAGTGAAACTTAAATTATTGATTTTAAGCATTTTTCGGATATTAATATAAGATTTTATGGCATTGCATAGATCTGTCATGAAGAATGCTCCATATAAGCTTAAAGAGAGTGTGTATTCTGCATTGAGGGAAGTATTCTATAAATATCAGTTAGATTGAATTGGTTGATAGGTGTTTTATATCATTGCTGCAGCTCTGCTCAATTGAAGTTATTGAAATCTCCAGCTAATATTCTGTTTTTCCTTTTAATTCTGTCCATTTTGCTCTGTTGTTGTTTTAGTCGCTAAGTCATTTTTGCCACCCCATGGGCTGTAGCCACCAGGCTTCTCTGTCCATGGCAAGAGTTGTTTCTCCAGGCAAGAATGCTGAAACAGGTTGCCATGCCCTCCTCCAGGGGATCTTCCCAACCCAGGGATTGAAACTGCGCCTCCTGCACTGCTGGTGGAATCTTTACCATCTGAGCCACCAAAAAATCACTCTTAATAATTTGCCTGAGCTAATTCTGTGAAATCTGTCTTGCCTCTAATATGCTTCCACTGATATCTTTACTCAGCTTGTATACAGACACATATGTAAGTTTTTAAAATTGGTTTAGTTTTTAGGTCTGGTATTCTGGGAGTCATCTCATGTTGTCTGTGTAGGTTTTCATGAGAGATTGTGCTTGATCACTTTGCCAGTAAGTCCTCTCTTTACAATTTATGAATCTCTATATGAAGTGGATAATGCATTTCAAACTCAGGCTATTTTAAATCCTGCTGTGGTCTTTATCTGAGCCCTTTGAAGTCTTTGGAGCTTCTCTGGTGGCTCAGATGGTAAGAAATCCACCTGTAATACAGGAGATTGGGATTCGATTCCTGGGCTGAGAAGATCTCCCAGAGATGGGTCTGACAACACACTCCAGTATTCTTGCCTGGAGAATTCCATGGACAGAGGAGCTTCATGGCTACAGTCCATGGGGTCACAAAGAGTCAGATATAACTGAGCAGTTAACCCCTTTGAAGTCTTTCATGTATATTTGCATAACCTTTGGTGTGGGTAAGAGTGTGAACAGACTGGATTCTCTCTGGTTTTCTCTGCATGTGCATGAAGCTTCAGCCATAACTCTGCTTTCCCCAACCATGACTGTATCCTCAGGTCAGTGGAACTACTTAGTTCTTCTCGTGTGTCCACTATTGAGATCGTCATTTCTACCCAATATGCCTCTGCGAGTGGGTATTGCCCCCACTCTGCAGCAGATAAAATGCCAACCCCAAGGGCTGGCCTGGCCTGCCCTGACAGAACCTTTTTGTCAGCCTTGCTGGCCAACAGCAGTTGTAAAACATTGATAATTGTAAGTGACATTTCCTCAAACATGCAACTAGATTAATGAAACATGGTTGTATATCAGGTGGGAGAGCAACAAACCAGCACTTACATGAATCTTGAAGTGCATGCCTTCCCTTGAGAGGGTTTTAATCAACCAGTCAACCCCTGAACTTTCATGGAAACAAGCACCCGCTTCCTTGACCACTTCATTGTGGTTACATGGACACAGCGACAACAGCAGAAAATAGCGTATTTCCCAAAACATGCACATCTGCAAGGTAAACACTTAGTCCATTTTCTGACTTTACNTGGCCAACAGCAGTTGTAAAACATTGATAATTGTAAGTGACATTTCCTCAAACATGCAACTAGATTAATGAAACATGGTTATATATCAGGTGGAAGAGCAACAAACCAGCACTTACACGAATCTTGAAGTGCATGCCTTCCCTTGAGAGGGTTTTAATCAACCAGCCAACCCCTGAACTTTCATGGAAACAAGCACCCGCTTCCGTGACCTCTTCATTGTGGTTACATGGACACAGCGACAATAGCAGAAAATAGCGTATTTCCCAAAACATGCACATCTGCAAGGTAAACATTTAGTCCATTTTCTGACTTTACTACCATCTTCACTCATCCAGTTACGTGCAGTTGGCTTTACAGCCCCTTCCCCCAAAAGAGGATCGCACACAGCCAGTCAGTTTTGTTGAATACAGCTTATTCAACTCCCTGGGAGAGATCTTCTGATTGTTATTGTCAGTTTTGTTAAAACATTAGGACAAGACAGAATAAAACTGACTGACTTAGTACAGGTATTTACCCCTGTTGCATTTGGCTGTTTTGTATAACATCCAGAATAATGGTCATAAAAAAGAAGACAAAATACAAACGTAGATGAAAACAAGATGAGAAGTACACATGGTTAATATCAAACCTTGTTTTTAAGTAGAGAAGATGTAGACGTCACTGCTAAGCTTTTCTGGGTGTAGTTCTGTTTGTGACAAAGAGTTTTACTTTTTAATATAATTTGTTTGTTTTGGGCCGTGCTGGGTCTCCATTGCTGGGTGCAGGCTGTTCTCTAGTTGCAGCAAGCAGGGGCTACTCTTGGTGGCAGCGTGCAGGCTTCTCGTTGCAGGGGCTCTTGTTGCAGGGGCTCTTGTTGCAGGGGACTGGCTCAGTACTTGCAGCGCATGGGCTCAGTAGTTGAGGTTTCCAGGCTCTAGAGCACAGAATCAGTAGTTGCAGGGCAAGGGTTTAAGTGCTCTGTGGCATATGGGATCTTCCCAGACCAAGGATCAAACCCATGTCTCCTGTATTGGCAGGTGGATTCTTTACCACTGAGCCCCCAGGGAAGCGCCTGATAAGGAGCTTTATTATCACTCTGTTTTACAGGGTTTTTTCCTTTCCTATTTCTACTGTTGACTTTCTTCCTGAATATCAGTCCCTTTGGAAGCCTAAATACACAGAAATAGGACAAAGTCTTTAGTAGAAAATCTTCCTCACCAAATGGAAATATTGATTTACGAACAACAGCGAGTTGTGTAACAGTTAAGACTACACCTGCAGAAGAAAAAAAATTAACATGGTAATTTGCTGTATACTTTCATAATTCCATAGATGAATCTCCAGAAATAATTTGTTGAAACAGAAGTTCGTTGTAAATGAGCATAGTTGCTTACTCCCAAATGCATTGTAAAACTCCTGTAACATCTGGGCTAGATTGAAGGAAATACACAGTGAAAAGCAGATGCATTTCCATTATATCTGTATTATCTCAAATTATTTTACATTAAGTATAATTAAGTATAATATAAAATAATTGTTAATGGCATGTTTCTATTTTAAACCCTCTCATTCACTTACTGGAAAAAAAAAGAACAAAATCTCTTTTGAAAAATGTACTGCTTTATAATGCTAAACATGAACATAATAGTAAAATAAAAAATGTGCCTCTAAAAAGTAAAAAAATAAAAATAAGAAGCAGAAAATTATTCCTAGATTGCAGCCAAGATCTTTTCTCTTAAAAGAATTTCCTAAAGGAAAAGAATGAATAAAGACACCTTTATCATTTCAGAATTAGATTGATAGATATTGGAGTCATTTAGGAGTTGTGAGGGTAAAGCATTGGGTCCCAGCTGGGCATGCGAGAGGAGAAGCAGTTGCTGCCTGGTTGCAGAGTGGTTTTATGGCTCCCCGCTACGTACCTACAGTGCTGCATTGATCCATGTTCCGGCAGGAAACAGATGGCACCCTCAAATTACATTATTTCTAGAGGGTTTAAGAAACAGACTTTTTGAGCAAAGCTGTAGGGAAAGTGGAGAGAAATTACAGGACCCTGGGACCAGTAAGAGTAGAACTGTTACGACTCCAGGTCCAAAGTACTCAGAAGAAAACATAATTTCAGAGTCCCAGAGAGAAAGCCCTCTTGAGAGGACCCTTCAGATCAGAACTCTGGGGAACAGAGACCATAGCTTTTCGTTACTTTCTGCCTCTGGTCTCTTGCTGTGGTTCCCAGGCTCCACACATCACAGGGAGCTGGAAGATGAGAGGACTCACTGATGGAATTTCTACACATCAGCCTCCTGGCTGAGGAGAGAGAAAGTAGAGAAGGGAGCTGGAGGGGCAAGTGGAAGAAAGCCAACTCCTATGTTTGTTTTAGAACTTTGCTCTTCTGGAGTTCATAATCCAGTGGGGAGGCATGGTTAAAAACAGCCACAACAGAATTAAACGTTAACACCAAAAAGCAAAGTATAAATGCAGGACTTTAGTCCAGACTTCTTTATGAAGGACCTCCATCCTTTTTCAGATAACTACATATAGGGCAGCCCTGGGGGACAGTCTCTGGCCCCCGCTCTTTTGAACCATACCAAGTATTTCTGGGACCAGTCAAGTTTAGAATTCTATGTTTTTGAAAAGCTACCATGTGCTAGACGTATAGTTTAAANGTCTGAGTGAACTCCGGGAGTTGGTGATGGACAGGAAGGCCTGGCGTGCTGCAATTCATGGGGTCGCAAAGAGTCGGACGCAACTGAGCGACTGAACTGACTGACTGACTGACTGACTGAAACATCTTTTGATGTGCCTGTTGCCATCTGTATGTCTTCTTTGAAAAATATATCCATTCAGATACCCTGCCCATTTTTAAATCAGTTGGTTTGTATTTTTTGATATTTAATTGTAAAATTTATTTGTATATTTTGTATTTTGGATATTAACCCCTTACCAGATATATTGTTTGCAGATTTCTCCTCCCATTCAATAAGTGGCATTTTTGTTTTGTTAATAGTTTCCTTTGCTGTGCAAAAACTTTTTAGTTTTATTAAATCAAATTTGCTTATTTTTGCTTTTGTTTTCTGGCCTGAGGAGACATATACCTCTAAAATATTACTAAGACTGATATCAACGGGCTTATTGCCCATGTTTTCTTTTAGAGGTTTCATGATTTTAGTTCCTACTTATTTAAGTCTTTAATCCATTTTTAATTTTTGTGTCTGTGCATGGTGTGAGATAGTAATCCAGTTTGATTCTTTTGCATGTAGCTGTCCAGTTTTCCCAATACCATTTATTAAAAAATCTGTCTTTTCCCCCACTGTATATTCTTCTCTCCTTTTCATAGACTAATAGCCCATATAAGTGTGGGTTTCTTTTTAGGCTTTTTATTCTGTTCCATTGATCTGTGTGTCTGTTTTGTTCCAGTATCATACTGTTTTGATTGCCATAGCTTTGTGATATGATTCGAAATCAGGAAGCATGATGACTCCAGTTTTGTTCTTCTTTCTTAAGATTGTTTTGACTATTTGGGAGTCTTTTGTGACCAGGTACCTTATCAATGAACAGGAATACTTTGAAAGGAATCTTTTTCTGGGGAGTAAGTCTCAATAGTAGACTTAAAATATTCAGTAAACCAAGTTGTAAATAGATGTACTCTTATCTGTGCTTTTTTTGGTTGATTTATAGAGCACATATAGAGTAACTGAGCCTAACACTTAAGCTCATAGGATTCTGAGAATGGTAACTGAGCATTGGCTTCATCTTAAAGTTACCAACTGAGTTAGCCCCTAGCCAAGACAATGAGCCTATCTTTGAAGCTTTGGAGCTAGGCATTGACCTCTCTCTAGCTATGAAAGTTCTAGATGGCCTCTTCTTCCAATGTAAGGCTGTTTAATCTAAGTTGAAAATTTGGTGGTTGGTGTAACCACTCTTACTGATTGTCCCAGCTAGATCTTCTGGATAAATTGCTGCAGCTTCCATGTCTTGGTGCTTCATCTTGTACTTTTATGTTGTGGAGATGGCTTCTTACCTAAAACCTCATGACCTAGCCTCTGCTAGCTTCACACTTTCCTTCTGCAGCTGCCTCACCTCTCACAGCCTTCATACAAGTGAAGAGAGTTAGGGTCTTCCTCTGGATTTAGCTTAACAGGGTATTGTGTCTGATATGACCTTTATTCAGACCACTAAAACTTTCTCCATGTTGGCAATAATGCAGTTTCTCTTTGTGTGTTCACTGCAGTGGAACTTCTAATTTCCTTCAAGAACATTTCCTTTGCATCTGCAACTCAGCTGTTTTGTGCAAAGAGGCCTAGATTTCCACATGAACTTCCTCACTAAGCTCACTCATTTCTAGTTTTTAATTTAGAGCGTGACTCTTCCTTTCACTTCAACACTTGGAGGCCATTTTAAGGTTATTAATTGTCCTGATATCAATATTTTTGTGTCTCAGGAAATAGGGAGGCTCAAGGAAAGAAAGACGGGGGAGTGCCTGGTTGACAGAGTAGTCAACAGTTTATTAAGTTCATTGTCATGAGGGCGAGATTCATGGCTCCCCCAAAACAATTACAGTAGTAACATCAGATATCACAGATCACCTATCAAATATAATCATGAACGAATTTGAAATATTGTGAGAATAGCCAAAATATAACACAGAGATATGAAGTCTGCAAATGCTGTTGGAAGAATGGTACTGATAGATTTGATTGATATAGGGTTGCCACAGACTTTCAGTTTATAAAAACGTGCAGTATCTGTGAAGCACAACGAAGCAGACCAAAATAAAATAAGGTTGGCCTATGCTATGTCCCAGCATTCTCTTAGCCACTTTATACTCTTTTAGCCAATACTAAATAATCAATTGATGTTTATTTAATCTTTTCAAGCCACCTGTACTATAAATAAGTTGAAAACATGAAGTAATGATTCTCTGAAGTCTCCCATCTTTGCACTGGGTACCTGCCATCCAAAACACATGATGATACAATGAGATTCATCACCTGTCTGAAAACAGTAGAAATTACAGTAATAAAATATTAAGAGCAATACAAAAAACTTTCTTTATACTATGTTTTTACTCTGTCCTATTATATTTTAATCATGATATAAAATATTTTATACTAACTTAATAGATGTAAGAATCATAACTAACTTAAACTCTCTCCTTTACACAGACAGTAACATTCTTATAGGTAAATCATAGTCTGACTGAATATAGCTTCCTAAAACCTCTACATCATTGTTAACTCCCTAGGGAAAAATAGACCTGTCTTTTCCTTAGAATTTCTCTTCAATACAGTGAGCATAATGTTGCTTATCTCATGCTATATTTTAGAGCAGTTATGCATAGACTTTTAGTGTTCAGAAACATAAGTTAATAGTCTATTTGAAATTGCCATTCTATTTCTTGTAGATGCAACAGTTCTTTTAATGGAGGGCTGGTAAAAATGAAAAACAAAGTCATTCCAAGACCTTAAGCATAGGGTATGTAATCTATTTCTCAGACTGGAAAAAAATATTGCTTATAAAATGATTACACTGTAGCCATATTTTATTTCTGAGGTAGGGAAAAATGCAGAATAGCAATAGTTTTTCTACCCTGAACCTTGCTTTATTCCCTGGCCTTGAAGGTGCTTAGGAAAGCCTGTTGAGAAATTCAGTCTACTCAGATACTGTTTCTTACACAGCAAGTGCAGTTTGGGCTGTAAAAACAGTTAAGCCTCTTTCTGTTAAACATAAGTAATTATTTAAGTCAGACCCATTGACCTTTCCTGTCAGTCTGAATCTTTGCACAGTTTGAGTTGTGAAATATCCAGGTGCGGTCCTGTCACTCATACTCACCATTTATTGAATATGTATTTGGCTCTGGCTGTTAAAATGGGCATATTCATATAACAGGGGAAGGCAATGGCACCCCACTCCAGTACTCTTGCCTGGAGAATCCCATGGACGAAGGAGCCTGACTGAGCGACTTCACTTTCACTTTTCACTTTCATGCATTGGAGAAGGACGTGGCAACCCACTCCAGTATTCTTGCCTGGAGAATCCCAGGGATGGGGGAGACTGGTGGGCTGCTGTCTATGGGGTCGTACAGAGTCGACACGACTGAAGCGGCTTAGCAGCAGCAGCAGCAGCAGCAGCAGCATTCATGTAACATCTCTCTGTTTTAGATTTGGCGACATTGGTTTCTCCTTTCCTGGGTTCTTTATGCTTGTATCAGATCCTCTGCCTCACTCTGATGCTGCAGGCCTCTTCCTTGCTGCTCTGTAATTGTTATAGAGTCCCTACTGAGTTTGCCTCAAATCCAGCCTTTTGCAATCAATGAATCAGTCATGTCCAACTTTTAGCAACCCCATGGACTGTAGCCCTCCAGGCTCCTCTGTCCATGAGATTTTTCCAGGCAAGAATACTGGAATGGGTAGCTATGTCCTCCTCCAGGGAATCTTCCCAACCCAGGGATAGTACCCACATCTCTTAAGTCTCCTGCATTGGCAGGTGGGTTCTTTACCATTAGCGTCACAGTTTATTGAAATCTTAGTCTTCCTGTTTAGAGGAAGACTCTTTACATCTTTTTAAAAACTGGTGTATTTCAGTGATTTGACACCAGGATAAGACTCAACATTGTAAGTTTAAGATTTTTGTAGTATTTGTAAAGAGTTGGAACATAAATATTATAAATGGAATCATTTGGAAATTTACATGTAGTGAGGAGAGTCAGATAATTTGACAAAGATTTTTCTTGATACCTCAATAGTATCTGAGGAGTGTAAAGTGATCTCTGTCATCTGTCATCTCTGGGAAGGTAAGTTCCTTGTGTTTACTCTTGAGGGGGTTAGAAGATGAAGATCCTGGGGAATGTCCTCAAAGCTCTTGGGACTTAAGTCTTCTCATTTAAACTAAGAGATTGGCTCTTAGTTTACTATATACATTCTATGAGGCTGAAGGATCACTGCAGATGTTTTATTTAAATTCCTTTAAAATATATTCTAGCAAAATCCTCTGGAAGGTCCTTTTTGTTAAGTTTTTCTCAATCAATAGAGCCCCTCTAACCCATAGCCCAGAAAGCTCCACCTCAGGGTCTCACAGTGCATCTCAGGGGACTTCCCTCAACTCCTTGGCCCGTTGGACTTCTTTGTAGGGCACCAGACCACTAGGTTCTCGTTCAGCCAGGGTGACCCCATGTATCTGATGGTCCTGTTTCTACAGCTTATTTACAAGAATTTCCTATTAGCATGAATCATACAAAAGTGGGGAGTGAAGGAAGACAGTTCACTGGGAAGGGTAGAATGTGGGTGAGGTGGGCATACCTCTCCGCCCAACACCAGTGAGTATCTGCCACTCGGGATTCTGTGCTGGTCCTTGTGGGTAGTTGTCGCCGGGAACCAAGGCTGCACATCTGTCTTTGCAGCCATTCACTGTCCTTGTATCCCTGCAGTGACTGGAGACCTGTGCTTGGGATTAGCAGAGAGGGTTGTGGACAGAAATGCAAGGAGCTTGTTTGCCTTCAGGGATGACACCCTTAGTCGTTGTTTCACTAGTGAGGTGCCCCTCTCTGCCAACTCCACAGTCAGAGATTTTCTTCTGTGTCTGATGATGGGTAGGACTGATTAAAAAAATCTTGCAACTGTGTATGACCTTGGATACCATCTTAGAAACTATTTAATTTAGCACTCCTTCATGTACCATCACCAAGCCCACAATACACTGACTTTATCCAGAAAGGAACAGAAGCATATTTAAGCTACAGTCATTATTGGCAGAATTTGAATTTAGTTCATGGGTCTCCCTTTCTGGCCAGCTTTGTAGCACATTTTATAACTTTTAAGGAAGTAGATTTTTTATTTTGTGGAGTTTCTTTTAATGATCTCTGATATGTGTTCCCTGTAATTCGGTAGCATTTGGTTATTTTTCCAAAGCACTAAAGTCATTAGAAAAATGGATTGCTAAAACAAATTTGTAAATAATTATCCTAAATGTTTCTCCTGTATTTTTTATTATTTATTTATTTTTTACTTTACAATATTGTATTGGTTTTACCATACTTCAACATGAATCCGCCACGAGTGTACATGTGTTCCCTATCCTGAACCGCGCCCCCCCACCTCCCTCCTNATATTCAAAAGCAGAGACATTACTTTGCCGACTAAGGTCCGTCTAGTCAAGGCTATGGTTTTTCCAGTGGTCATGTATGGATGTGAGAGTTGGACTGTGAAGAAGGCTGAGCGCCAAAGAATTGATGCTTTTGAACTGTGGTGTTGGAGAAGACTCTTGAGAGTCCCTTGCACTGCAAGGAGATCCAACCAGTTCATTCTGAAGGAGATCAGCCCTGGGATTTCTTTGGAAGGAATGATGCTAAAGCTGAAACTCCAGTACTGTGGCCACCTCATGCGAAGAGTTGACTCATTGGAAAAGACTCTGATGCTGGGAGGGATTGGGGGCAGGAGGAGAAGGGGACGACAGAGGATGAGATGCCTGGATGGCATCACGGACTCGATGGACGTGAGTCTGAGTGAACTCCGGGAGTTGGTGATGGACAGGAAGGCCTGGCGTGCTGCAATTCATGGGGTCGCAAAGAGTCGGACGCAACTGAGCGACTGAACTGACTGACTGACTGACTGACTGAAACATCTTTTGATGTGCCTGTTGCCATCTGTATGTCTTCTTTGAAAAATATATCCATTCAGATACCCTGCCCATTTTTAAATCAGTTGGTTTGTATTTTTTGATATTTAATTGTAAAATTTATTTGTATATTTTGTATTTTGGATATTAACCCCTTACCAGATATATTGTTTGCAGATTTCTCCTCCCATTCAATAAGTGGCATTTTTGTTTTGTTAATAGTTTCCTTTGCTGTGCAAAAACTTTTTAGTTTTATTAAATCAAATTTGCTTATTTTTGCTTTTGTTTTCTGGCCTGAGGAGACATATACCTCTAAAATATTACTAAGACTGATATCAACGGGCTTATTGCCCATGTTTTCTTTTAGAGGTTTCATGATTTTAGTTCCTACTTATTTAAGTCTTTAATCCATTTTTAATTTTTGTGTCTGTGCATGGTGTGAGATAGTAATCCAGTTTGATTCTTTTGCATGTAGCTGTCCAGTTTTCCCAATACCATTTATTAAAAAATCTGTCTTTTCCCCCACTGTATATTCTTCTCTCCTTTTCATAGACTAATAGCCCATATAAGTGTGGGTTTCTTTTTAGGCTTTTTATTCTGTTCCATTGATCTGTGTGTCTGTTTTGTTCCAGTATCATACTGTTTTGATTGCCATAGCTTTGTGATGTGATTCGAAATCAGGAAGCATGATGACTCCAGTTTTGTTCTTCTTTCTTAAGATTGTTTTGACTATTTGGGAGTCTTTTGTGACCAGGTACCTTATCAATGAACAGGAATACTTTGAAAGGAATCTTTTTCTGGGGAGTAAGTCTCAATAGTAGACTTAAAATATTCAGTAAACCAAGTTGTAAATAGATGTACTCTTATCTGTGCTTTTTTTGGTTGATTTATAGAGCACATATAGAGTAACTGAGCCTAACACTTAAGCTCATAGGATTCTGAGAATGGTAACTGAGCATTGGCTTCATCTTAAAGTTACCAACTGAGTTAGCCCCTAGCCAAGACAATGAGCCTATCTTTGAAGCTTTGGAGCTAGGCATTGACCTCTCTCTAGCTATGAAAGTTCTAGATGGCCTCTTCTTCCAATGTAAGGCTGTTTAATCTAAGTTGAAAATTTGGTGGTTGGTGTAACCACTCTTACTGATTGTCCCAGCTAGATCTTCTGGATAAATTGCTGCAGCTTCCATGTCTTGGTGCTTCACCTTGTACTTTTATGTTGTGGAGATGGCTTCTTACCTAAAACCTCATGACCTAGCCTCTGCTAGCTTCACACTTTCCTTCTGCAGCTGCCTCACCTCTCACAGCCTTCATACAAGTGAAGAGAGTTAGGGTCTTCCTCTGGATTTAGCTTAACAGGGTATTGTGTCTGATATGACCTTTATTCAGACCACTAAAACTTTCTCCATGTTGGCAATAATGCAGTTTCTCTTTGTGTGTTCACTGCAGTGGAATTTCTAATTTCCTTCAAGAACATTTCCTTTGCATCTACAACTCAGCTGTTTTGTGCAAAGAGGCCTAGATTTCCACATGAACTTCCTCACTAAGCTCACTCATTTCTAGTTTTTAATTTAGAGCGTGACTCTTCCTTTCACTTCAACACTTGGAGGCCATTTTAAGGTTATTAATTGTCCTGATATCAATATTTTTGTGTCTCAGGAAATAGGGAGGCTCAAGGAAAGAAAGACGGGGGAGTGCCTGGTTGACAGAGTAGTCAACAGTTTATTAAGTTCATTGTCATGAGGGCGAGATTCATGGCTCCCCCAAAACAATTACAGTAGTAACATCAGATATCACAGATCACCTATCAAATATAATCATGAACGAATTTGAAATATTGTGAGAATAGCCAAAATATAACACAGAGATATGAAGTCTGCAAATGCTGTTGGAAGAATGGTACTGATAGATTTGATTGATATAGGGTTGCCACAGACTTTCAGTTTATAAAAACGTGCAGTATCTGTGAAGCACAACGAAGCAGACCAAAATAAAATAAGGTTGGCCTATGCTATGTCCCAGCATTCTCTTAGCCACTTTATACTCTTTTAGCCAATACTAAATAATCAATTGATGTTTATTTAATCTTTTCAAGCCACCTGTACTATAAATAAGTTGAAAACATGAAGTAATGATTCTCTGAAGTCTCCCATCTTTGCACTGGGTACCTGCCATCCAAAACACATGATGATACAATGAGATTCATCACCTGTCTGAAAACAGTAGAAATTACAGTAATAAAATATTAAGAGCAATACAAAAAACTTTCTTTATACTATGTTTTTACTCTGTCCTATTATATTTTAATCATGATATAAAATATTTTATACTAACTTAATAGATGTAAGAATCATAACTAACTTAAACTCTCTCCTTTACACAGACAGTAACATTCTTATAGGTAAATCATAGTCTGACTGAATATAGCTTCCTAAAACCTCTACATCATTGTTAACTCCCTAGGGAAAAATAGACCTGTCTTTTCCTTAGAATTTCTCTTCAATACAGTGAGCATAATGTTGCTTATCTCATGCTATATTTTAGAGCAGTTATGCATAGACTTTTAGTGTTCAGAAACATAAGTTAATAGTCTATTTGAAATTGCCATTCTATTTCTTGTAGATGCAACAGTTCTTTTAATGGAGGGCTGGTAAAAATGAAAAACAAAGTCATTCCAAGACCTTAAGCATAGGGTATGTAATCTATTTCTCAGACTGGAAAAAAATATTGCTTATAAAATGATTACACTGTAGCCATATTTTATTTCTGAGGTAGGGAAAAATGCAGAATAGCAATAGTTTTTCTACCCTGAACCTTGCTTTATTCCCTGGCCTTGAAGGTGCTTAGGAAAGCCTGTTGAGAAATTCAGTCTACTCAGATACTGTTTCTTACACAGCAAGTGCAGTTTGGGCTGTAAAAACAGTTAAGCCTCTTTCTGTTAAACATAAGTAATTATTTAAGTCAGACCCATTGACCTTTCCTGTCAGTCTGAATCTTTGCACAGTTTGAGTTGTGAAATATCCAGGTGCGGTCCTGTCACTCATACTCACCATTTATTGAATATGTATTTGGCTCTGGCTGTTAAAATGGGCATATTCATATAACAGGGGAAGGCAATGGCACCCCACTCCAGTACTCTTGCCTGGAGAATCCCATGGACGAAGGAGCCTGACTGAGCGACTTCACTTTCACTTTTCACTTTCATGCATTGGAGAAGGACGTGGCAACCCACTCCAGTATTCTTGCCTGGAGAATCCCAGGGATGGGGGAGACTGGTGGGCTGCTGTCTATGGGGTCGTACAGAGTCGACACGACTGAAGCGGCTTAGCAGCAGCAGCAGCAGCAGCAGCAGCATTCATGTAACATCTCTCTGTTTTAGATTTGGCGACATTGGTTTCTCCTTTCCTGGGTTCTTTATGCTTGTATCAGATCCTCTGCCTCACTCTGATGCTGCAGGCCTCTTCCTTGCTGCTCTGTAATTGTTATAGAGTCCCTACTGAGTTTGCCTAAAATCCAGCCTTTTGCAATCAATGAATCAGTCATGTCCAACTTTTAGCAACCCCATGGACTGTAGCCCTCCAGGCTCCTCTGTCCATGAGATTTTTCCAGGCAAGAATACTGGAATGGGTAGCTATGTCCTCCTCCAGGGAATCTTCCCAACCCAGGGATAGTACCCACATCTCTTAAGTCTCCTGCATTGGCAGGTGGGTTCTTTACCATTAGCGTCACAGTTTATTGAAATCTTAGTCTTCCTGTTTAGAGGAAGACTCTTTACATCTTTTTAAAAACTGGTGTATTTCAGTGATTTGACACCAGGATAAGACTCAACATTGTAAGTTTAAGATTTTTGTAGTATTTGTAAAGAGTTGGAACATAAATATTATAAATGGAATCATTTGGAAATTTACATGTAGTGAGGAGAGTCAGATAATTTGACAAAGATTTTTCTTGATACCTCAATAGTATCTGAGGAGTGTAAAGTGATCTCTGTCATCTGTCATCTCTGGGAAGGTAAGTTCCTTGTGTTTACTCTTGAGGGGGTTAGAAGATGAAGATCCTGGGGAATGTCCTCAAAGCTCTTGGGACTTAAGTCTTCTCATTTAAACTAAGAGATTGGCTCTTAGTTTACTATATACATTCTATGAGGCTGAAGGATCACTGCAGATGTTTTATTTAAATTCCTTTAAAATATATTCTAGCAAAATCCTCTGGAAGGTCCTTTTTGTTAAGTTTTTCTCAATCAATAGAGCCCCTCTAACCCATAGCCCAGAAAGCTCCACCTCAGGGTCTCACAGTGCATCTCAGGGGACTTCCCTCAACTCCTTGGCCCGTTGGACTTCTTTGTAGGGCACCAGACCACTAGGTTCTCGTTCAGCCAGGGTGACCCCATGTATCTGATGGTCCTGTTTCTACAGCTTATTTACAAGAATTTCCTATTAGCATGAATCATACAAAAGTGGGGAGTGAAGGAAGACAGTTCACTGGGAAGGGTAGAATGTGGGTGAGGTGGGCATACCTCTCCGCCCAACACCAGTGAGTATCTGCCACTCGGGATTCTGTGCTGGTCCTTATGGGTAGTTGTCACCGGGAACCAAGGCTGCACATCTGTCTTTGCAGCCATTCACTGTCCTTGTATCCCTGCAGTGACTGGAGACCTGTGCTTGGGATTAGCAGAGAGGGTTGTGGACAGAAATGCAAGGAGCTTGTTTGCCTTCAGGGATGACACCCTTAGTCGTTGTTTCACTAGTGAGGTGCCCCTCTCTGCCAACTCCACAGTCAGAGATTTTCTTCTGTGTCTGATGATGGGTAGGACTGATTAAAAAAATCTTGCAACTGTGTATGACCTTGGATACCATCTTAGAAACTATTTAATTTAGCACTCCTTCATGTACCATCACCAAGCCCACAATACACTGACTTTATCCAGAAAGGAACAGAAGCGTATTTAAGCTACAGTCATTATTGGCAGAATTTGAATTTAGTTCATGGGTCTCCCTTTCTGGCCAGCTTTGTAGTACATTTTATAACTTTTAAGGAAGTAGATTTTTTATTTTGTGGAGTTTCTTTTAATGATCTCTGATATGTGTTCCCTGTAATTCGGTAGCATTTGGTTATTTTTCCAAAGCACTAAAGTCATTAGAAAAATGGATTGCTAAAACAAATTTGTAAATAATTATCCTAAATGTTTCTCCTGTATTTTTTATTATTTATTTATTTTTTACTTTACAATATTGTATTGGTTTTACCATACTTCAACATGAATCCGCCACGAGTGTACATGTGTTCCCTATCCTGAACCGCCCCCCCCCATACCATCCTTCTGGGTCATTCCAGTGAAAGATGGTTTAATTGGCTAATATTTGAGACCTTCCTGTAATATACAATATAATAGTATACTTATAGTAAGCTAGAAGAGATCAATTGGGTCATCCCGATTTATAATTTTTATAAGTACCCAAGAATCAAAAGAAAAATATCCTTTGGCATTTTCATAAATTGATTTGAATTGTATTAACTGATTTGCTATCCACATGATGGATGTTTCTAAACATTTAACTTTCTTTGAGAAAACATGTAAGTTTTAGTTTTATTTGGACTAAACAATATTTTCTAAATTATCTTTTGATAACAATATATTTTTTATTTGGGATTCTAAAATCTAAAGGAAGGCAGATTCTTTACCGTCTGAGCCACCAGGAAAGCCTTTCTAAAATTTATCTAAGTATTTTATCTCCATGTCATTATTTTGACAATTTTGTGTAGAACTTTATAGTAAGCTGATTTTTTTTCCATCAAAATTTTTTATACACAGAAAATTCTCTCCTCTTTGACGGTCAGAATACAGGACATTCTGTTTACTAGTGTCACTATTTATACTAGTCACATGATCACAGTTTTTAAATATTACTTTATCAAACCTACACCGAACAGAATTTCACACTGATTTTTGGAAGACATCAAATATATTCAAGAATTTTGAAGCAGCCTCTTGTTAGAATCATGGCATCAACTGGCCTTAGGCCATATATGTGGAGGGGAGTCAATTAAAAGCACTGCTCATAGAAATCTGCAGAGACAGTTTTCTGTATTTAGTTGACTGAACAAAAGGATATAGCATTAGAGTATCACTTAATATATAATGGTTATTTTCAAATAAAACTTTCACTGTCATCTGTAAGAAAAATTCTTAACTTTCAAATATGATTGGTAAATTCATCATTTTATGTAGTGTTGTGTTTTATCTAGCATCAGCTTTAGAGACTCCTTTACTTAGCAATTCTGTTTTTAGTAACAGTAACAGCTCCCCAAGATGTCCTAGTGTTGAAATATCATCCAAATCCCACATGTGCTTATTGGGTCAGACTCCCCCCACTGTCAGAGTTGGAGAAGAAGTACGTTACCTTTTTCCTGACATGTTACATTACCGTGAACAGGCTCTCACATTTTTGGAGCATAAAAGTAGTCTCACGAGATACTTACTTAGATATTAATCAATTCCAGTTTTCATTGAGCTGTGCATGTGCAAAGACAGTTTCATGGCTTAGAAAGAATTAAAATCACTGTTGTGGCAGGAGAAAGAATGTGGACTCCATGGTATATAGCCCAGAATAAACTATGCTTTGGCCAGTACAACTTGTGTGTGCTTGGGCAAATTCCTTAGCAATTCTGAGTTTCCTCGAGTGTGAAATAGAGATAATTCTGTCTACTTCAAGTGATTATTGTGAGGTTTAGTGAAACAGTGTATGTCACAGTACCTGAGCAGTTACTGAAAAGGTCTTCATGAATGTTACCTGACTAGAAATCTTTACCCCTGTATTGTCACAGAGCTTAACTTGATTTAATGATACAAAAAAAATAATAATAAATTAGTATAAAGATAATAGGAGATTTCCTAGTGTGAAGTGTTTTATGTGGATCCTTCATGTTAACAGGAATAAAGCTAGTTCAAGGAAAATTAATTTCACACTTTAGCCTTCTGCAGATGCCTCCTGTTCCAGTATCTCTCTGGCCAGTATCACTTAACCCTGAGGTGAAAATGAATATAGCAAGAGGGAGAAACAGTTGTTCAATTTATTACAATAGCCAGGCTATCAAATTAAACATGTTATTTATAGTATTTCTAATTGTCAACCCAATTTGTGTATTAATTTGCAGGCTAGCATGTGCAGAAATTTAATCAGCAGCCCATTCTTTCTATGGAGGTTTAGTGGTTGTATTTAGGGATTGAATTAGGCATCAGAAACTCTTCTGCTGCCTCTGACGGAGTCCATGGGCACAGCAGCAGGGTTTAGAGAAAGCACATATTGCTGTAAGCTGCCTATTTGCATTTGTTACACAATGCTAAACAATTGAACTAAATTCATGATTAGTTTTCAAGGGATTAACGAAACACAATTGTTTTAGGAACATAAAAGAAGTGGTTATGATTATACTAAATGAATCATCTGTTACGTATTTATATAAAACTGAGCTCTAGAAGAAAGACTTATAAATTTGTGACAATTCAGTTCAGTTGCTTAGTGGTGTCTGACTATTTGCGACCCCATGAACCACAGCACGCCAGGCCTCCCTACCATCGCAACTCACGGAGTCCACCTAAACCCATGTCCATTGAGTTGAAGATGCCATCCAACCATCTCATCCTCTGTTGTCCCCTTCTCCTCCTGCCCTCAATCTTTCCCAGCATCAGGAGCTTTTCAAACAAGTCAGCTCTTCGCATCAGGTGGCCAGAGTATTGGAGTTTCAGCTTTAGCATCAGTCCTTCCAGTGAAAACCCAGGACTGATCTCTTTAGGATAGACTTGTTGGATCTCCTTGCACTCCAAGGGACTCTCAAGAGACTTCTCCAACACCACAGTGCAAAAGCATCAATTCTTCAGCACTCAGATTTATTTATAGTCCAACTCTCACATTCATACATGACCACTGGAAAAACCATAGCCTTGACTAGACGGACCTTTGTTGGCAAAGTAATGTCTCTGCTTTTTAATATTATGTCTAGGTTGGTCATAACTTACCTTCCAAGGAGTAAGTGTCTTTTAATTTCATGGCTGCAATCACCATCTGCAGTGATTTTGGAGCCAAGAAAAATAAAGTCACCCAAGTTTGCACTGTTTCCCCATCTATCTGCCATGAAGTGATAGGACCACATGCCATGATCTTAGTTTTCTGAATGTTGAGCTTTAAGCCAACTTTTTCACTCTCCACTTTCACTTTCATCANCTCCTTCATGTACCATCACCAAGCCCACAATACACTGACTTTATCCAGAAAGGAACAGAAGCGTATTTAAGCTACAGTCATTATTGGCAGAATTTGAATTTAGTTCATGGGTCTCCCTTTCTGGCCAGCTTTGTAGCACATTTTATAACTTTTAAGGAAGTAGATTTTTTATTTTGTGGAGTTTCTTTTAATGATCTCTGATATGTGTTCCCTGTAATTCGGTAGCATTTGGTTATTTTTCCAAAGCACTAAAGTCATTAGAAAAATGGATTGCTAAAACAAATTTGTAAATAATTATCCTAAATGTTTCTCCTGTATTTTTTATTATTTATTTATTTTTTACTTTACAATATTGTATTGGTTTTACCATACTTCAACATGAATCCGCCACGAGTGTACATGTGTTCCCTATCCTGAACCGCGCCCCCCCACCTCCCTCCTCATACCATCCTTCTGGATCATTCCAGTGAAAGATGGTTTAATTGGCTAATATTTGAGACCTTCCCATAATATACAATATAATAGTATACTTATAGTAAGCTAGAAGAGATCAATTGGGTCACCCGATTTATAATTTTTATAAGTACCCAAGAATCAAAAGAAAAATATCCTTTGGCATTTTCATAAATTGATTTGAATTGTATTAACTGATTTGCTATCCACATGATGGATGTTTCTAAACATTTAACTTTCTTTGAGAAAACATGTAAGTTTTAGTTTTATTTGGACTAAACAATATTTTCTAAATTATCTTTTGATAACAATATATTTTTTATTTGGGATTCTAAAATCTAAAGGAAGGCAGATTCTTTACCGTCTGAGCCACCAGGAAAGCCTTTCTAAAATTTATCTAAGTATTTTATCTCCATGTCATTATTTTGACAATTTTGTGTAGAACTTTATAGTAAGCTGATTTTTTTTCCATCAAAATTTTTTATACACAGAAAATTCTCTCCTCTTTGACGGTCAGAATACAGGACATTCTGTTTACTAGTGTCACTATTTATACTAGTCACATGATCACAGTTTTTAAATATTACTTTATCAAACCTACACCGAACAGAATTTCACACTGATTTTTGGAAGACATCAAATATATTCAAGAATTTTGAAGCAGCCTCTTGTTAGAATCATGGCATCAACTGGCCTTAGGCCATATATGTGGAGGGGAGTCAATTAAAAGCACTGCTCATAGAAATCTGCAGAGACAGTTTTCTGTATTTAGTTGACTGAACAAAAGGATATAGCATTAGAGTATCACTTAATATATAATGGTTATTTTCAAATAAAACTTTCATTGTCATCTGTAAGAAAAATTCTTAACTTTCAAATATGATTGGTAAATTCATCATTTTATGTAGTGTTGTGTTTTATCTAGCATCAGCTTTAGAGACTCCTTTACTTAGCAATTCTGTTTTTAGTAACAGTAACAGCTCCCCAAGATGTCCTAGTGTTGAAATATCATCCAAATCCCACATGTGCTTATTGGGTCAGACTCCCCCCACTGTCAGAGTTGGAGAAGAAGTACGTTACCTTTTTCCTGACATGTTACATTACCGTGAACAGGCTCTCACATTTTTGGAGCATAAAAGTAGTCTCACGAGATACTTACTTAGATATTAATCAATTCCAGTTTTCATTGAGCTGTGCATGTGCAAAGACAGTTTCATGGCTTAGAAAGAATTAAAATCACTGTTGTGGCAGGAGAAAGAATGTGGACTCCATGGTATATAGCCCAGAATAAACTATGCTTTGGCCAGTACAACTTGTGTGTGCTTGGGCAAATTCCTTAGCAATTCTGAGTTTCCTCGAGTGTGAAATAGAGATAATTCTGTCTACTTCAAGTGATTATTGTGAGGTTTAGTGAAACAGTGTATGTCACAGTACCTGAGCAGTTACTGAAAAGGTCTTCATGAATGTTACCTGACTAGAAATCTTTACCCCTGTATTGTCACAGAGCTTAACTTGATTTAATGATACAAAAAAAATAATAATAAATTAGTATAAAGATAATAGGAGATTTCCTAGTGTGAAGTGTTTTATGTGGATCCTTCATGTTAACAGGAATAAAGCTAGTTCAAGGAAAATTAATTTCACACTTTAGCCTTCTGCAGATGCCTCCTGTTCCAGTANTAAATTAGTATAAAGATAATAGGAGATTTCCTAGTGTGAAGTGTTTTATGTGGATCCTTCATGTTAACAGGAATAAAGCTAGTTCAAGGAAAATTAATTTCACACTTTAGCCTTCTGCAGATGCCTCCTGTTCCAGTATCTCTCTGGCCAGTATCACTTAACCCTGAGGTGAAAATGAATATAGCAAGAGGGAGAAACAGTTGTTCAATTTATTACAATAGCCAGGCTATCAAATTAAACATGTTATTTATAGTATTTCTAATTGTCAACCCAATTTGTGTATTAATTTGCAGGCTAGCATGTGCAGAAATTTAATCAGCAGCCCATTCTTTCTATGGAGGTTTAGTGGTTGTATTTAGGGATTGAATTAGGCATCAGAAACTCTTCTGCTGCCTCTGACGGAGTCCATGGGCACAGCAGCAGGGTTTAGAGAAAGCACATATTGCTGTAAGCTGCCTATTTGCATTTGTTACACAATGCTAAACAATTGAACTAAATTCATGATTAGTTTTCAAGGGATTAACGAAACACAATTGTTTTAGGAACATAAAAGAAGTGGTTATGATTATACTAAATGAATCATCTGTTACGTATTTATATAAAACTGAGCTCTAGAAGAAAGACTTATAAATTTGTGACAATTCAGTTCAGTTGCTTAGTGGTGTCTGACTATTTGCGACCCCATGAACCACAGCACGCCAGGCCTCCCTACCATCGCAACTCACGGAGTCCACCTAAACCCATGTCCATTGAGTTGAAGATGCCATCCAACCATCTCATCCTCTGTTGTCCCCTTCTCCTCCTGCCCTCAATCTTTCCCAGCATCAGGAGCTTTTCAAACAAGTCAGCTCTTCGCATCAGGTGGCCAGAGTATTGGAGTTTCAGCTTTAGCATCAGTCCTTCCAGTGAAAATCCAGGACTGATCTCTTTAGGATAGACTTGTTGGATCTCCTTGCACTCCAAGGGACTCTCAAGAGACTTCTCCAACACCACAGTGCAAAAGCATCAATTCTTCAGCACTCAGATTTATTTATAGTCCAACTCTCACATTCATACATGACCACTGGAAAAACCATAGCCTTGACTAGACGGACCTTTGTTGGCAAAGTAATGTCTCTGCTTTTTAATATTATGTCTAGGTTGGTCATAACTTACCTTCCAAGGAGTAAGTGTCTTTTAATTTCATGGCTGCAATCACCATCTGCAGTGATTTTGGAGCCAAGAAAAATAAAGTCACCCAAGTTTGCACTGTTTCCCCATCTATCTGCCATGAAGTGATAGGACCACATGCCATGATCTTAGTTTTCTGAATGTTGAGCTTTAAGCCAACTTTTTCACTCTCCACTTTCACTTTCATCAAGAGGCTCTTAAGTTCTTCTTCACTTTCTGCTGTAAGGGTGGTGTCGTCTGCATATCTGAGGTTATTGAATTTCTCCTGGCTATCTTGATTCCAGCTTATGCTTCATCCAGCCAAGCATTTCTCATGATGTACTCAAGTTAAATAAGCAGGGTGACAATATACAGCCTTGACGTAAATAAAGCAGAAATAGATGTTTTTCTGGAACTCTCTTGCATTTTTGATGATACAGCAATGTTGACAATTTGATCTCTGGTTCTTCTGCTTTTTCTAAAGCCAGGTTGAACATCTGGAAGTTCACAGTTCAGCATATTGCTGAAGCTTGGCTTGGAGAATTTTGAGCATTACTTTACTAGTGTGTGAGATGAGTACAATTGTGTGGTAGTTTGAGCATTCTTTGGCATTGCCTTTCTTTGGGATTGGAATGAAAATTGACCTTTTCCAGTCCTGTGGCCACTGCTGAGTTTTCCATATTTGCAGGCATATTGAGTGCAGCACTTTCTCAGCATCATCTTTCAGGATTTGAAATAGTTCAACTGGAATTCCATCACCTCCATTAGCTTTGTTCATAGTGATTCTTCCTAAGGCCAACTTGATGTCACATTCCAGGATGTCTGGCTCTTGTTAATGATCACACCATCATGATTATCTGGGTCATGAAAATCTTTTTTGTACAGTTCTCTTGTGTGTTCTTGCCACCTCTTCTTAATATCTTCTGCTTCTGTTAGGTCCAGACCATTTCTGTCCTTTATCGAACCCATCTTTGCATGAAATGTTCCCTTGGTATCTCTAATTTTCTTGAAGAGATCTCTAATCTTTCCCATTCTGTTGTTTTCCTCTATTTCTTTCCATTGATCACTGAGGAAGGCTTTCTTATCTCTCCTTGCTATTCTTTGGAACTCTGCATTCAGATGCTTATATCTTTCCTTTTCTCCTTTGCTTTTCATGTCTCTTCTTTTCACAGCTATTTGTAAGGCCTCCTCAGACAATCATTTTGCTTTTTTGCATTTCTTTTCCATGGGGATGGTCTTGATCCCTGTCTCCTGTACAATGTCACGAACCTCCATCCATAGTTCATCAGGCACTCTATCTATCAGATCTAATCCCTTAAATCTATTTCTCATTTCCACTGTATAGTCTTAAGGGATTTGATTTAGGTCATACCTGAA
>SJYW01038472.1:429155-491077 GCA_006410735.1 Raphicerus campestris
TGTCACGAACCTCCATCCATAGTTCATCAGGCACTCTATCTATCAGATCTAATCCCTTAAATCTATTTCTCATTTCCACTGTATAGTCTTAAGGGATTTGATTTAGGTCATACCTGAATGGTCTAGTGGTTTTCTCCACTTTCTTCGATTTCAGTCTGAATTTGGCAATAAAGAGTTCATGATCTGAGCCACAGTCAGCTGCTGGTCTTGTTTTCACTGACTGTTTAGAGCTTCTCCATCTTTGGCTGCATAGAATATAATCAATCTGATTTCAATGTTGACCATCTGATGATGTCCATGTGTAGAGTCTTCTCTTGTGTTGTTGGAACAAGGCGTTTGCTATGATTAGTGCATTTTCTTGGCAGAACTCTATCAGCCTTTGCCCTGCTTCATTCTAGACTCCAAGGTCAAATTTGCCTGTTACTCCAGGTGTTTCTTGACTTCCTACTTTTGCATTCCAGTCCCCTATAATGAAAAGGACATCCTTTTTGGGTGTTTGTTGTAGGTCTTGTAGGTCTTCATAGAACTGTTCAACATCAGCTTCTTCAGCGTTACTGGTTGGGGCATAGACTTGGATTACTGTGATATTGAATGATTTGCCTTGGAAACGAAGAGAGATCATTCTGTCGTTTTTGAGACTGCATCCAAGTACTGCATTTTGGACTCTTGTTCACTATGATGACTACTCCATTTCTTCTAAAGGATTCCTGCCCACAGTAGAAGATATAATGGTCATCTGAGTTAAATTCACTCATTCCATTACATCTTAGTTCACTGATTCCTAGAATGTCAATATTCACTCTTTTCATCTCTCGTTTGACCACTTCCAATCAATTTGCCTTGATACATGGACCTAACATTCCAGGTTCCTATGCAATATTGCTCTTTACAGCATTGGACCTTGCTTCTATCACCAGTCCCATTCACAGCTGGGTGTTGTTTTTGCTTTCGCTCCATCTTTTCATTCGTTCTGGAGTTATTTCTCCACTGACCTCTAGTACCATATTGGGGACCTACTGACCTGGGGAGTTCATCTTTCATTGTCCTATCTTTTTGCCTTTTCATACTGTTCATGGGATTCTCGAGACAAGAATACTGAAGTGGTTTGCCATTCCCTTCTCCAGTGGACCACATTCTGTCAGACCTCTCCACCATGACCTGGCCGTCTTGGGTGGCCCCATACAGCATGGCTTAGTTTCATTGAGTAAGACAAGGCTTTTGCAATTAGTAGTTGTGACAATCAGTAATTGATTTTTATATTAATTCCACATATAGTGTACATCAGTGTTTTAAGCTTTGGCTTACTTTCATTTTGAGCAGGACTGGAAAGGTCAGTTTTCTCAAATCCCAAAGAAAGGCAGTGTCAAAGAATTCTCAAACTACCGCACAATTGTACTCATCTCACATGCTACCAAAGTAATGCTCAAAATTCTCCAAGACAGGCTTCAACAGTATGTGAACGATGAACTTCCAGATGTTCAAGCTGGTTTTAGAAAAGGCGGAGGAACCAGAGATCACATTGCCAACATCCGTTGGATTATTGAAAAAGCAAGAGAGTTTTAGAAAAACATCTATTTCTGCTTTATTGACTATGCCAAAGCCTTTGACTGTGTGGATCACAATAAACTGTGGAAAATTCTGAAAGAGATGAGAAAACCAGACCACCTAACCTGCCTCTTGAGAAATTTGTATGCAGGTCAGGAAGCAACAGTTAGAACTGGACATGGATCAACAGACTGGTTTCAAATAGGAAAAGGAGTGCGTCAAGGCTGTATATTGTCACCCTGCTTATTTAACTTATATGCAGAGTACATCATGACAAATGCTTGGCTGGATGAAGCACAAGCTGGAATCAAGATTGCTGGGAGAAATATCAATCACCTCAGATATGCAAATGACGCCACCCTTATGGCAGAAAGTGAAGAAGGACGAAAGAGCCTCTTGATGAAAGTGAAAGAGGAGAGTGAAAAAGTTGGCTTAAAGCTCAACATTCAGAAAATGAAGATCATGGCATCTGGTCCCATCACTTCATGGCAAATAGATGTGCAAACACTGACAGGCTTTATTTTGGGGGGCTCCAAAATCACTGCAGATGGTGACTGCAGCCATGAAATTAAAAGACGTTTGCTCCTTGGGAGAAAAGTTATGACCAATCTAGACAGCATATTAAAAAGCAGAGACATTACTTTGCCAACAAAGGTCCATCTAGTCAAGTCTGTGGTTTTTCCAGTAGTCATGTATGGATGTGAAAGTTTGAGTATAAAGAAAGCTGAGCGCTGAAGAATTGATGCTTTTGAACTGTGGTATTGGAGAAGACTCTTGAAAGTCCCTTGAAGTGTAAGGCGATCCAACAAGTCCATCCTACAGGAAATCAGTCCTGAATATTCATTGGAAGGACTGATGCCTAAGCTGAAACTCCAGTACTCTGACCACCTGATATGAAGAACTGACTCATTTGAAAAATCCCTGATGCTGAGAGAGACTGAAGGTGGGAGTAGAAGGGGACCACAGAGAATGAGATGATTGGATGGCATCACCGACTCAATGGACATGAGTTTGAGTAAACTCCGAGAGTTTGTGATGGACAGGGAGGCCTGGTTTGCTGCAGTCAGTGGGGTCGCAAAGAGTCAGACATGGGGTCGCAAGGAGTCATGCAACTGAACTGAATATTTTCATTAATTCCTGAGGTTTCCAGTGACTTTTCATGGTGCATACCTTAGCTTAGAATTCAGGTCGTTGCCTAAATATTGATGGATTTTTGGATGGATTCCTCCAACATGGTGCAATTATTTCAATTCTGCTACCTCGGTGAATATAATCTAGCTTTGGGTGTTGTGAATTGGAAATTTCCACATAACTTCTATATTTTTTATGAATCATCATCAGCAGTTCTCATTTGAAATATGCTTATACCAAATAGTTGTACAGAAGCACCGTTTTTCAAAAATAAGCAATTTACTAAGAAATTAATACTTTGATTTAATTCATTTATTCATTTATTCATTCTGTAATTGCTGTAACACCCTGCACTTCTGATTTGGGATCCTTGGCACACTTCTAAGGGTCACCTTCAACTCTAGGCTGAAGTTCTTGAGGGCAGGAACCATGCTTGTCTTGTTCTGGGCTGTATCCCTACTACCTGGCACACAGGAGAGGCTCAATAACTAGTTTTAAAGTGCTGTAAACAAATGACTAATAGTTATTGGCTTTTGTGTCAATCTCCTGTGCTGTAACTTCTACATGTTTTATTCATCTTGGCAGCCTCTATGTCTAGACCGGTACCTGGCACAAAGTAAGCTATTATAATACATGCTGGCTGAATTTAATTCTGAAATGGTGTGCATTTCTAACTTTCTAACGGCAGCTTCGTCTTCTTGTAGCTTACCTGAAGCTATCAGGAAGGATTAGAAGGTGGTTAAATGTTAGGAAGAAGGGCAACTTTGCCATTAGAAGAGAGGCAGAAATTCCAGCCTCAGAAAATTGCAAGGATGTGAAAATGGAAAATGGATCGCTCATTTAACCTTCAGGCAGGTACCTATATGGCCAAATCCAACCAATACTTTTATTTAAGAGAGAACAAAAGCATTTGCCAATAACTGGTTGCTTGAAATTAAGCTATGGGGGAAAAAAATCACAACAGTGGTTGCCTCTGGGGGTGGGGATGGGGGACGACTAGGAAAATACATGAGGAAACTTTTAGGGGATGAAAATGTTCTATATTTAATTTAAGGTTTATTCCATACTGATGTAGGCACTTGTCAAAATTCATCAAATGATGCATTTAGGTTTTTACACATTTCATTTCATTGTAAATTTAACTCAAAAGGCAGATGAAAGCTCTGTCAACAAGTACTGAACTCTATTTAATAATATTCATAGTGTGATATGTTAAGGGGGAAACGTACTGATGATTACAATTTGGTATGAAATGCATATAACAAAAAGAGATAGAGAAATGTATGAGAAACCAAACATGCAAGATATTAACTGTAGAATGTATGCGGTGGGCATATGATTGCTTACAATTCTCTCAACATTCCTGTATGTTTCAAATATTTCATTGAAAAAATAGTGGGGAAAAATGGTTGCTCGGCTTTGTTTAGATGCAGGTATGTTAGCACCACAAAGCACAGGGTTGTGAAAGGTTAGGATGGAGTAATGAAGAAATTCTAAAAATCTCAGGAAAATGCAAAGTTTTCATTTTCTGTAACACCTTCATTCCATCAATAAATATTTATGGAATTCACAGTACATACCAGAAACTCTTCTAGACACAATAGAGAGAACAGATAAAAGTCTGGATCTTCTTGGAATTTCTGATTTTCATCACAATTTCAAGGGGATTCTTCCCAAGATGGGAAGAAAGAATGGTCAGGCAGAGGGGTTAGCAGCAGCTTTTTGTTCAGGCCTAAGGTCATCCCTTGAAGAGAACACCGCCACACGAGGACACAACATGGATGAAGGCATTGTGAACTGGAGTGGCCTGACAATCCATCTCAGGTAAGAACATCTTTGCTGAGACCACTTCTAGTTCATGGTGGGGCATCAGCATGCCTTCCAAAGTAGAAAGAAATCAGTGCCTTTCATTTTCTTAACTCACATTTCTTCTCTGGCAGAATGTACCATATATAGTATATAGAATACCTGTATCTTCCAACTTTTTCAGATATAACTACACCATATACAAACTCATGTTCTGCTTTCTCCAGGGAAAGAGGCAGAGAGCAGTGGCAAGGATTTTCACTACATGAATAACATTTCTTTAGACAAATGGAAGCCTATATTGGTTAAACCTGGTTGGTGCCAAAGCATGTGTAATATTTTTCAGAATAAAAAAATATATAATTAAAGAAAAAAAGTTGACAAACTATAACAGGAGTACCGATGGCATTAATTAATCATGACTATATAGGGTTTCTGGAATGCACTTCAGGGGAGACAGGGAAAAAAATGAAGAAAAATGTAATTATCAAAATAATAACCTACCTCCTGAGTAAAACTGTTTTTCTTAATAGATTCATTTATAGAAGTAGTCTTTCATGTAAAACAATACTGGGGGAAAATGGATGAAATGACACTAAGAAATAATACTCACTAGAATTGCAATTTCTGACATAAATGAATTAAATAAATGAAATAAATGAATTAAATAAATAAATAAATGAATAAATAAGTGAATTAATTAAATGAATTAAATAAATAAATTAAATGAATTAAAAGAAATAAATGAATTATATTAAATAAATGAATTAAATAAATAAATGAATTAAATTTGTTTACAGCACTTTAAAACTAGTTATTGAGCCTCTCCTGTGTGCCAGGTAGTAGGGATACAGCCCAGAACAAGACAAGCATGGTTCCTGCCCTCAAGAACTTCAGCCTAGAGTTGAAGGTGACCCTTAGAAGTGTGCCAAGGATCCCAAATCAGAAGTGCAGGGTGTTACAGCAATTACAGAATGAATAAATGAATAAATGAATTAAATCAAAGTATTAATTTCTTAGTAAATTGCTTATTTTTGAAAAACGGTGCTTCTGTACAACTATTTGGTATAAGCATATTTCAAATGAGAACTGCTGATGATGATTCATAAAAAATATAGAAGTTATGTGGAAATTTCCAATTCACAACACCCAAAGCTAGATTATATTCACCGAGGTAGCAGAATTGAAATAATTGCACCATGTTGGAGGAATCCATCCAAAAATCCATCAATATTTAGGCAACGACCTGAATTCTAAGCTAAGGTATGCACCATGAAAAGTCACTGGAAACCTCAGGAATTAATGAAAATATTCAGTTCAGTTGCATGACTCCTTGCGACCCCATGTCTGACTCTTTGCGACCCCACTGACTGCAGCAAACCAGGCCTCCCTGTCCATCACAAACTCTCGGAGTTTACTCAAACTCATGTCCATTGAGTCGGTGATGCCATCCAATCATCTCATTCTCTGTGGTCCCCTTCTACTCCCACCTTCAGTCTCTCTCAGCATCAGGGATTTTTCAAATGAGTCAGTTCTTCATATCAGGTGGTCAGAGTACTGGAGTTTCAGCTTAGGCATCAGTCCTTCCAATGAATATTCAGGACTGATTTCCTGTAGGATGGACTTGTTGGATCGCCTTACACTTCAAGGGACTTTCAAGAGTCTTCTCCAATACCACAGTTCAAAAGCATCAATTCTTCAGCGCTCAGCTTTCTTTATACTCAAACTTTCACATCCATACATGACTACTGGAAAAACCACAGACTTGACTAGATGGACCTTTGTTGGCAAAGTAATGTCTCTGCTTTTTAATATGCTGTCTAGATTGGTCATAACTTTTCTCCCAAGGAGCAAACGTCTTTTAATTTCATGGCTGCAGTCACCANTCATGTATGGATGTGAAAGTTTGAGTATAAAGAAAGCTGAGCGCTGAAGAATTGATGCTTTTGAACTGTGGTATTGGAGAAGACTCTTGAAAGTCCCTTGAAGTGTAAGGCGATCCAACAAGTCCATCCTACAGGAAATCAGTCCTGAATATTCATTGGAAGGACTGATGCCTAAGCTGAAACTCCAGTACTCTGACCACCTGATATGAAGAACTGACTCATTTGAAAAATCCCTGATGCTGAGAGAGACTGAAGGTGGGAGTAGAAGGGGACCACAGAGAATGAGATGATTGGATGGCATCACCGACTCAATGGACATGAGTTTGAGTAAACTCCGAGAGTTTGTGATGGACAGGGAGGCCTGGTTTGCTGCAGTCAGTGGGGTCGCAAAGAGTCAGACATGGGGTCGCAAGGAGTCATGCAACTGAACTGAATATTTTCATTAATTCCTGAGGTTTCCAGTGACTTTTCATGGTGCATACCTTAGCTTAGAATTCAGGTCGTTGCCTAAATATTGATGGATTTTTGGATGGATTCCTCCAACATGGTGCAATTATTTCAATTCTGCTACCTCGGTGAATATAATCTAGCTTTGGGTGTTGTGAATTGGAAATTTCCACATAACTTCTATATTTTTTATGAATCATCATCAGCAGTTCTCATTTGAAATATGCTTATACCAAATAGTTGTACAGAAGCACCGTTTTTCAAAAATAAGCAATTTACTAAGAAATTAATACTTTGATTTAATTCATTTATTCATTTATTCATTCTGTAATTGCTGTAACACCCTGCACTTCTGATTTGGGATCCTTGGCACACTTCTAAGGGTCACCTTCAACTCTAGGCTGAAGTTCTTGAGGGCAGGAACCATGCTTGTCTTGTTCTGGGCTGTATCCCTACTACCTGGCACACAGGAGAGGCTCAATAACTAGTTTTAAAGTGCTGTAAACAAATTTAATTCATTTATTTATTTAATTCATTTATTTAATATAATTCATTTATTTCTTTTAATTCATTTAATTTATTTATTTAATTCATTTAATTAATTCACTTATTTATTCATTTATTTATTTATTTAATTCATTTATTTCATTTATTTAATTCATTTATGTCAGAAATTGCAATTCTAGTGAGTATTATTTCTTAGTGTCATTTCATCCATTTTCCCCCAGTATTGTTTTACATGAAAGACTACTTCTATAAATGAATCTATTAAGAAAAACAGTTTTACTCAGGAGGTAGGTTATTATTTTGATAATTACATTTTTCTTCATTTTTTTCCCTGTCTCCCCTGAAGTGCATTCCAGAAACCCTATATAGTCATGATTAATTAATGCCATCGGTACTCCTGTTATAGTTTGTCAACTTTTTTTCTTTAATTATATATTTTTTTATTCTGAAAAATATTACACATGCTTTGGCACCAACCAGGTTTAACCAATATAGGCTTCCATTTGTCTAAAGAAATGTTATTCATGTAGTGAAAATCCTTGCCACTGCTCTCTGCCTCTTTCCCTGGAGAAAGCAGAACATGAGTTTGTATATGGTGTAGTTATATCTGAAAAAGTTGGAAGATACAGGTATTCTATATACTATATATGGTACATTCTGCCAGAGAAGAAATGTGAGTTAAGAAAATGAAAGGCACTGATTTCTTTCTACTTTGGAAGGCATGCTGATGCCCCACCATGAACTAGAAGTGGTCTCAGCAAAGATGTTCTTACCTGAGATGGATTGTCAGGCCACTCCAGTTCACAATGCCTTCATCCATGTTGTGTCCTCGTGTGGCGGTGTTCTCTTCAAGGGATGACCTTAGGCCTGAACAAAAAGCTGCTGCTAACCCCTCTGCCTGACCATTCTTTCTTCCCATCTTGGGAAGAATCCCCTTGAAATTGTGATGAAAATCAGAAATTCCAAGAAGATCCAGACTTTTATCTGTTCTCTCTATTGTGTCTAGAAGAGTTTCTGGTATGTACTGTGAATTCCATAAATATTTATTGATGGAATGAAGGTGTTACAGAAAATGAAAACTTTGCATTTTCCTGAGATTTTTAGAATTTCTTCATTACTCCATCCTAACCTTTCACAACCCTGTGCTTTGTGGTGCTAACATACCTGCATCTAAACAAAGCCGAGCAACCATTTTTCCCCACTATTTTTTCAATGAAATATTTGAAACATACAGGAATGTTGAGAGAATTGTAAGCAATCATATGCCCACCGCATACATTCTACAGTTAATATCTTGCATGTTTGGTTTCTCATACATTTCTCTATCTCTTTTTGTTATATGCATTTCATACCAAATTGTAATCATCAGTACGTTTCCCCCTTAACATATCACACTATGAATATTATTAAATAGAGTTCAGTACTTGTTGACAGAGCTTTCATCTGCCTTTTGAGTTAAATTTACAATGAAATGAAATGTGTAAAAACCTAAATGCATCATTTGATGAATTTTGACAAGTGCCTACATCAGTATGGAATAAACCTTAAATTAAATATAGAACATTTTCATCCCCTAAAAGTTTCCTCATGTATTTTCCTAGTCGTCCCCCATCCCCACCCCCAGAGGCAACCACTGTTGTGATTTTTTTCCCCCATAGCTTAATTTCAAGCAACCAGTTATTGGCAAATGCTTTTGTTCTCTCTTAAATAAAAGTATTGGTTGGATTTGGCCATATAGGTACCTGCCTGAAGGTTAAATGAGCGATCCATTTTCCATTTTCACATCCTTGCAATTTTCTGAGGCTGGAATTTCTGCCTCTCTTCTAATGGCAAAGTTGCCCTTCTTCCTAACATTTAACCACCTTCTAATCCTTCCTGATAGCTTCAGGTAAGCTACAAGAAGACGAAGCTGCCGTTAGAAAGTTAGAAATGCACACCATTTCAGAATTAAATTCAGCCAGCATGTATTATAATAGCTTACTTTGTGCCAGGTACCGGTCTAGACATAGAGGCTGCCAAGATGAATAAAACATGTAGAAGTTACAGCACAGGAGATTGACACAAAAGCCAATAACTATTAGTCATTTGTTTACAGCACTTTAAAAATAGTTATTGAGCCTCTCCTGTGTGCCAGGCAGTAGGGATACAGCCCAGAACAAGACAAGCATGGTTCCTGCCCTCAAGAACTTCAGCCTAGAGTTGAAGGTGACCCATAGAAGTGTGCCAAGGATCCCAAATCAGAAGTGCAGGGTGTTACAGCAATTACAGAGCAAACAGATGGAACACAGGCCTTCTGAAGGGGGCTGCTGCTGCTGCTAAGTCGCTTCAGTCGCCTCCAACTCTGTGTGACCCCATAGACAGCAGCCCACCAGGCTCCGCCGTCCCTGGGATTCTCCTGGCAAGAACACTGGAGTGGGTTGCCATCTCCTTCTCCAGTGTAGGAAACTGAAAAGTGAAAGTGAAGTCGCTCAGTCCTGTCCGACTCTTAGCGACCCCATGGACTGCAGCCTACCAGGCTCCGAAGGGCTATAGGTGGTCAGAAAAGGCTTTGTGGAAGGAATTGTCTTAAGCTGTTATCTAGAGGACAAGCAGGAGTGAACTTGGTGAAGTGGGTATAAGGAGTTGATTGCAGGCGTGTGCAAACAGCATGGGAAAACAAGTGGCAGGTTGGAAAATGGAAATAAGGTGTAGGAGCAAGGGAAACGTGCCCCCAAAGTGAAGGCTAGAGAAGGAGATGGGGAAGTCCAGTGGATTCTGGTAACATTTATCAGGAGGAGACAAAGGTAGTTAACGATCTGAGCCATTGTCATCTTCACTCTTCACCCCCCAGATAAAACTGTGGATTTATTGGATTAGCTTTTGAGGGTCATCTAGAATTGGGCTGCATCATTGTTCTGGAAAGAAGCAATTCTAAGAGGAAGAGTTCGAGTCCTAGAGTTAAGAGATGATATGACTAAAAGAGTACAATGCTTGGGAATATCTTTCACTAACGAGATGAAGAAAATAAATGATATGACAAGTTTAGGTTTAATTGATTTCTTAAAATATACATCTCTGTCTAGTTTGGAATCCTGAGACCAAACCTGAAAGGGATCACAGGGATTCTTTGACCCAAAGGCATGAATTTCACCATCTACTTCAGAGGCCTGAGATCAGCTCAGGGAGTGCTGCAGAAGTAACAGCCATTGTCACGAGCAGGCCTTCCCCTGGGTCGTTAGTTCAGCAATTTAAAAATAAGTAAATGTGGCCAGGCCCTCACCTTTGTACCACTTTGATTTTCTTGCATTATTTAATACCTTGCTTTGCCAACAAAGGTCCGTCTAGTCAAGGCTATGGTTTTTCCAGTGATCATGTATGGATGTGAAAGCTGGACTGTGAAGAAAGCTGAGCGCTGAAGAATTGATGCTTTTGAACTGTGGTGTTGGAGAAGACTCTTGAGAGTCCCTTGGACTGCAAGGAGATCCAACCAGTCCATTCTGAAGGAGATCAGCCCTGGCATCTCTTTGGAGGGAATGATGCTGAAGCTGAAACTCCAGTACTTTGGCCACCTCATGTGAAGAGCTGACTCATTGGAAAAGACTCTGATGCTGGGAGGGATTGGAGGCAGGAGGAGAAAGGGATGACAGAGGATGAGATGGCTGGATGGCATCACTGACTCGATGGACGTGAGTCTGGATGAACTCCGGGAGTTGGTGATGGACAGGGAGGCCTGGCGTGCTGCGATTCATGGGGTTGCAAAGAGTCAGACACGACTGAACAACTGAACTGAGCTGAGTAAAGTTGAGATGCCATAAAGAAACTAATAGTCCAATCTAAGGATTTGCTGTAAGATATTTTCTTAAAAATACCTTAAATTGCAACATTTTGTTCATCCCAGATTATACAGGAAAGAAGCTGCAATTATTCAGCTGTTGCATTGAACTACATGCTAATGCTGATAAAATCTCCATTACCTTTTTGTAAATTTAATTTTAATTACATCAGTCTAGAGGACTCCATGCAGATATTTACTTTTAGTATAATGGATTTTTAAGGGGAAATTTTCCATGAAAGCATTGAGCGTTGAATATTTCATTTGAAAGTAAATGCTAAAAGTATTTTTATAACATTCAATATTGATACTTTGGCGAAAAGTCAAGGAAAAGCATTCCTTTAAAGGATTAAAAGGAAACTTCTTTTACAGGCTTTCACTATCAGGAGTATTTAGAATTTCACACTAATAATAATGTGTTACTGACAAAGAAAGCTTCCCAGGTGGTGCTAGTGGTAAAGAACCCTCCTGCCAGTGCAGGAGACATGAGACATGGGTTTGATTCCTGGGTCAGGAAGATCCTCTGGAGTAGGAAATGGCTACCCACTCCAGTATTCTTGCCTAGAAAATTCCATAGACAGAGGAGCTTGGCGGGCTACAGTCCATGGGCTCACAAAGAGTTGGACACAGCTGAGCACACATGAGAATTACTGATAAATGCATTAGAGTGAAGGATAACTCTAACCTTTTGACTGTTTCTTTTCTCCTGTGTGAAATTATATCAAGTGTTTTTCACATGGTGTGACATGACTGAGGTATCTCACCCCTTTAGTTATGAGACCAGATGAACATATCCATAAATATGTAAGATCAGGATATTAAAACATATCTCAAAATGAAGGCACTATGCAATGCATACCTTTGGTATTCAGTTCAGTTCAGGCGCTCACTTGTGTCTGACTCTTTGCAACCCCATGGTATAGGTATCATATTAAACTGCCAGAATTCTCAGTTCTTGAAAATTTGGAAAATTGTCTGAGTGTGTGCTGACTCCTTAGACAACAAAGCACCTCTAACTGAAGATCATTTTGGGTTAATTAAATTAACAGGATCACACAGCATTAGATTTAAAATATTTATGTTCAGTCACTCAGTCGTGTCCGACTCTTTCCGACCCCATGAACTGCAGCACGTCAGGCCTCCCTGTCTATCACCAACTCCTGGAGTTCACCCAAACTCAGTCCATTGAGTCGATGATGCCATCCAATCATCTCATCCTCTGTCATCCCCTTCTCCTGCCCTCAATCTTTCCAAGCATCAGGGTCTTTTCCAATGAGTCAGCTCTTCGCATCAGGTAGCCAAAGTATTGGAGTTTCAGCTTCAACATCAATCCTTCCAATGAATACCCAGGACTGATCTCCTTTAGGATGGACTGGTTGGATCTCCTTGTAGTCCAAGGGACTCTCAAGAGTCTTCTCCAACCCCACAGTTTCAATTCTTTGGCACTCAGCTTTCTTTATAGTCCAACTCTCACATCCATACATGACTACTGGAAAAACCATAACCTTGACTAGATTGACCTTCGCTGACAAAGTAATGTCTCTGCTGTTCTGATATGTTTGTGTGTGTGTATATATATGTGTGTGTCTGTGTTTGTACTGCTGAAGACCAGACTTAATGATTCTTGGATAATCCAAGGGCCTTACTTTAGTGCATTTGATGACTACTTTAAGGTATATTCCCTTAGAAGATGTATTGCTAGTACAAATTCTTAGATGCTTCAAAGAGATGAGTACAGAGAAGTGGGACAGAGGAGTCTTACTTGGCTCACCTCCTGGGCCAAACTCCAGTCCAAAATGATGTTGAGACACTGAGATGTCTGACATACATAAAGATCCAAACTGCATTCTCAGAAATATCTATGCCTATTAAACATAGATTAAATCTATTTCTGAAAATGTTTTTCGAAGTGATCAGTTGCTACTGATCTGTCCAGTCACTTGTCAGGGGACTAGCAGTGGGACCAGTAATAGCTTGCTGCTTCCAATAAAATGGTTTGTTTCAACATGTCAGTATTTTTCCCAGTTTGCATGTGAAATCAGCCAAAAGTCTCTCTCCCATAGAAAACATTATTTTTAACTTTTAAATACCACATGCTCTTAATTGATAGACATTTGTATCAATGGCTATCTTCTCATTAGCTGTTACCCTGCCTGACTACAGTGTTGGGGCCCATTTCTCATTTCCTCTGTACCTCTGGGACAGTGCTTTGCATGTGGCCAGAGTACAATACATATTTGCTAATAATTTAATTCATTAGCCGTATCTAGCAAATTCACATTTGTCCCTAAAAGCAGTCATTATGGGAGCTCTTTTGATCCCTCTTTGATGTCATCATGAGGAGTTTTTTTTTTAGAACAAAAATGTGAATTTAAATATAATCTTCCAATTTGCCACTTGTTGATAAACATCAACTCTGACATGTGAATATTTCACTTTTACACTTCATATGTTGCCAAAAGGTTTGATTACCTTCCTTTCTAGCTATGTATAGTACATTATATTAACTCCCTTTAAAGTACATTTTTCTTATACATTTGTACATTTAGCTTATTTTATAGCCAGGTAGTAGACTGTATATATTTGGAGGATAGTATTGATAGTATATAAAAACTGATAGATGAAGATTTCTTTTGCATTAATAAAGCACTTTAAATTCTTAATATCATTAGTAAAAGTAAATATTGACTCTTCATATACATTTCTCTTATTGCAAACTATGTGTTATTGGTTAGTATTTAGCAAATGTTAAGCCTGGGACACTGTTCATTAAAAAAATAAAAGATTCAGAATTCAGAAAACCAAAGGAGGCCTATTAGTGAAAATTCTATACTAATCAGAAGCACAGTAAAAGGCTTATATAGGTAAATGTCAGAAGACTAGCCAAGAGTGTTCCACAAGTCACAGAAAGTCTCTCCTCTCCCCTGCCCCACAGCCTGAGGGAGAGGGAGGCTGTCTGTGTTGTCAGGGAAAGTAATGGGAGGGGAACCACAGAGCTGACCAGATCTGATGCAGCGAGACAGGTGTGAGAGCTTCCAATTTTGTTGCTGTGATAATGGCCATTCTCCCCAGGGCACCCACACACCGGTGAAAGAGTACATTTATGGAAGTTTGGGAATGAGTATTACACTCTTGACAGTTTTAACTTCAGCATACCACTACCTACCAGTTGATGCCTCGCTTTTTCAGAGAAATCCTTGGCACCAAAGACTACAACCTAGTATGCAATTCCCAGGACTGTTTTTTTTGTTTTGTTTTTAAATAAGCCTCTCACTCTTGAGCCCCAAATACTCATTTCTGCTCTGTAACTCATCTCATGCTGACTTTCCATAAGGAGCAGCTAAGGAGGATGTGTCCCAGGCCCCAGATGTCCATCTCACCTTTTGTTTATTTTTAATACAGCAGCAAACTAAGGGAGAGGGTGGACCACATTGATGAAGATGCAGCTTCTGCCTTGATCTCCATGTTTTAGATATTTCAATGAAATGGACTATGGTAACAATAACATTTTGCCTAGGTCAAAATATTTTTGTTTTAATAGGTCTGATTATGTTTAAGGATCTGGAGACCTATGTCATGATTGATGAAGTATATGGGAATCACTTAAGACTCCAGAGAAAATATTCAGCAAAAATTAGTCACAGAATATTAGAATCATTGTATAGGTCTTAAAGTATTATCCAATCAGAATATGCGATGATGTGCTCATCGTGGTAAATGACCCGCACCCTGAGTTTGATTACCTCCAATAGCGGTGACTCTGTCTTTGGATAGGTAGCCCATTGGATCTGGAAAGCTCTATCAAGCCAAATTCTGTATGTTTTTATTTTTTTTATTGAAAGTGTCTCACTGAAACTATCTGCTGCTCCTTACTCAGTGCATGTATTTGAATAGCTTTGCCAAAAAAGAGGCGGTTTCACTATATTCCCCTTTCTTCTTTCTTGATTCTGCATTTCTTCACTGTAATGATTTAATCCTCACTTGTGTTACGAGTTAAGCACAAAATCTGGGTCTTCCTTTGCTCTAATTATGGCTTCAGTTATCCCTACTGTATAAACAGTAGCTCCCATAGACTTCATCTCTTTCTCTAATTTGGCTTTCATCAGCTCCTGGATTTCCAAATGTATCTAAGGCATTTCTGGGAAAACCTTCCAAACCTATAATATCCTGAATTAAATACTATCTGCTACAGCTCATGAGATTGCAAAGAGTTGTACACGACTGAGCAATTTCCACTTTCACTTTCCCTCCCAGAACAGTTCTCCTGCCCAAAGACCATGTCTTATTTTATTGTACTACTGTTTTTCTAGTCTTCCAGATTGAAAATATATTTCCTTCTTATTTTGATACACAGTCAATCCGTCCTCTTTACTCACAGATTGCATATCAGTGAATTCATCCATGGCTGAAATTTGTAACTGCCAAATCAGTCCTGTGCTTTTCCAGTCATCCTGCACGCATGCAGATGGTTGAGATACTCACGCCGCCTGATGTGCCCAGTTCCCCGTGGAGGTTGAACAGGGGGACGCCGTGCCTTCTTGTCTCAGCTTAATACTGCAAGCAAGTGTTCTTGTCACAGTCTGTTTAGTGCCACATTTTCCAGACTTTCATGTGGGAGTTTTCTTGGGGATTTTGCTACGTAAAGGGGCCCCACACGACAGTGCTGAAGTGTGTGTGCACAGTACTCCTGAGCACAAGAGGGCTACAGAGCATGTTTGGGAGAAAATCTATGCACTAACGAGCTTCATTCAAGCATGAGTCATGCTTATAGAACTTTACTGCAGGTATGAGAGTGGACTGTAATTTCAGACTTATAGAAAAATTGTAAAAGAGTAAAATGAACTTCCATATACCCTTCATCTGAATTCCCCAAAAGTTAGTACTCTATCACGTTTGCTTTATCACACCCTCCTACTCTCTCTGTGTGTGTTTACATGTGTATTCACATATAATTTTAACATATATGTATGTGTGTACAGGCTTCCCAGGTGGCACAGGTGGTAAAGAATCTGCCTGCCAATGCAAGAGATGCAGATTCAATCTCTGCATCGAGAAGATACCCTGGAGTAGGAAATGGAAACCCATTCTAATATTCTTGTCTGGAAAATTCCATGGGCAGAGGAGCACAGTGGGCTACAGTCCATGGGGCCGCAAAGAGCAGGACATGACTGATCAATTCAGCACACACACGTGTGTTTATAATTTTAACATATATATTCTTTGCACTCAAATGCTTCAGTGTGCATTTCCTAAAAAGGACATCTCCTTATATAACAATACAGTTATCAATTGGGAAACTGACATGAATTCAGTCTTACCTAATCTGTAGATCCTAATTTACCACTTGCCACAGTAATGCTAGACCATGGGTTGCATTCAGCTGTCATGTCTCTATAGTTATCTTTAATTCAGTATAGTTCCTTAATCCTTGACGTTAATATTTTTGAAGAGCATGCTGCAGTTATTTTGTAGAATGCCTTCAGTGTGGTTTGACGCTTCTGCATGATTAAATTTGTGTTATGCTTTTTGAGCCAACCCAATTCAAAAATGATGCATTCTCCTCGGGACATTGCCTCAGGAGGATTAGGATAGTGATTTGTTCCACTTCTGGTAATATTTGTTGATTGCTTGTTTAAGGTGGTGTCTGTCAGATTTCTCCACTGTAAAATTATTGTTGAGGCCCTCTATTCAGACCTCCCAGGAATAAATACCTGGTTAAACAGAGTTGGGTTTCTTGGCTCATGGCAACAAGTGAGAGTGCACACCATGAGGAGCTGGGGGATATCTCAGTAAGGGTGTGTTCCAATATATTAAGAGATTCTTATTTTCATATTTGTATCTACCTGCTCAGTTACTGGGGGAGATTTTAAGGAAGTGTGGTTTTACTCTCAAGTGGGTGTTGTCAAAAACGGGTGGTTTCTCTATTGGTTACATTAATAATTTGTATATAGGGGCAAGAGGAATGGAGCAAAACTAAACTTGTATTTGGTAAATAAGCAGCACTCACATCAGCGGGCAGCGGGAGGTATTGGTCATTTTTTGTGGTTTGGACAGTATTCTTGTTTGTTTTTTTTCTGTGTCCACATGCATTTATGGAGTGGTTCTGCCTGTTTCACTCTAGCATGGTGACAGAGCATCTAATACTGGCATTGTAAGAAATTACTTTCAGCAAGAGAACATGTATATTCTCACATGTATGTGAGAACCAGATCTGTTCCTGTTCAGTAGGAGTCTGGGACTGTTTTTCTTCATGTTTATTACATTTTCTCCCTTTGAAATTAATGTAAGCACCCCTATTGAGGTAGATAGATGGAGAGACAGATGGGTAGGTGGCTGGGTGAATGAAGGGAGAGATGGATGGAAAGGGAGAGAGTGCTTCCTGACAGTAGAAAGTTAATTGATAAATGTAAAAGGTAATGGAAATAGAAAATCATTATTTGCCAACTGTAATAATTTAATGAGGCAGGGATCTTCAATAGATGCCCTAACTAATGGGTGAAAGGTTGAATAACAGGTCATTACTTGGTCTTAAAGCATGACTCTGCAAGATACCTGTCAATTAAAATGTAAAAAATTGTTATTTTTTAAAGTAGAGAAATTGTAATCACTCTGGTGTGATGGTGGTGGCGGTGCAACCAACTTTTACTGAGACCTTACTGTATGAGAAGTACTGTATATTGATTTAATCCCAGTAAGGTAGGTAGTATGGACATTCTCTGAGGTTTTTAAAGCCTTATGGTCCAGCTCTAGGACATGCACATTGTTTAATCAAGCCAGTAATCAAACCCATGGTTCCTCTTAACAGCCATACTGTGACAGCTCCCTCTCACACGTATAAAATCTGTCACTCCATTTCCCTTAAAATGTTCTCATTTTCGCCCTTTCTTTTGCTGTTGTAATCAAGATGTAAATTCACCTTACCTTGTGTATGGGTTACTGTGCCTCTTTTGGGGCAATCCTCCCTGTTCCCATTTCTTTTTTGTCAGATCTGCCATTAGGGAGTATGTCCCTTTGTACATTCCCATAAGATCACATGTATCATGTCAGCAGACACTGCATCAGATCCAGGCTCCTTGTTTTCAAGACCCTCAGTAAGTTGCTCCCAGTACCCTAACTTGTTTCCCTGTCCCATTAGGAAGTCTTGTTCTCAGATTCCTGCTTCTTTCTATAATAGGCTCCGGGTCTTCTTCTGCATCAGGAAAGCTCTCTTTTCTACCTTACTCTTTTTCTGAATTCTACTCATTTCCAAGTCACAACTTTTCTAAAACCTTCCCCCAATTTGGGCCTATAAATGAGCCTGGTGTCTAGAATGTGTTCCATTCAGTTTAATATGGAGCAATTTTCTGTTTTCTACAGGTACCTTAGCTTTGACTCTTATCTAAAGCAGGGTTCTTTGCACAGGGGACTGGGCAGTGTTTCCTTTGATTCCCTGACACCCAGCTGAGTGTTGGGTACACAGTAGAGTCTGGAGACTGACTGACTGATGAATTACTCTAAACAGACAGGTCAGCCAGGTGCGGGGAAACGTCTGTCAGGAAGTGACAGCTGCATTGTAGACATAGTATGAAAGTGTTTTTCCTGTAGTTGACTGAAAAGAATGATGAATTGCTTTGGTTCTGTGTATTCCTCCATATGTATCCTTTCCCATTTGATGAAAAGAAATAATTGCTGTTACCCCCCCAAACTCCCAGCACACAAAGAAACAGCAAGAGACTAATAATTTATAGACTAACCCCTGAAGAATCCGCCTGCAATGCAGGAGACCTGGGTTCAGTTCCTAGGTCAGGAAGATCCCCTGGAGAAGAAAATGGCAATTCATGCCAGTATTCTTGCCTGGGAAATCCCATGGACAGAGGAGCCTGGTGAGCTAGTGTTTATGGGTCGAAAGAGTTGTATACAACTTAGCAACTAAACAAAAACCACCACCTGTGCATTGCACAACAAACTACACGAGCTGATGCTCTTCTAACATATCATACACTTCTTAAAGTTTCCTTGTTTTCCTCGTGCTGGTACTCTTCTAGAAAATATTTCTTCCTTTCTACCTAAGAAAAATTTTATCTTTATTTCAGGTCTTAATTGTCATTTTATCTGATAAATTTTCCCTGATACTAGACAAATTAATTACTCCTATCTTTCTGCCCCAGTAGCATTTTTCCTATCCCTCTATTCTAGAATTTGCTCTGCTTACTGGGAATTCCATTCTGAGCAAACTGCTGTCTGGCCCCAATATACTGTGACTGCTAGGGGTAGGGATGTGCCTTGTGTGTCTATTTTGGAAGAAACACTATAGCAACCAATAAATTTTAATGTGGCAGGCACTTGTTGAGAACTATATATGAATGAAGTCATACTAGTGGAGTGTGAAATTCCAATTATATTTGAATGAGGAGATCTGAGATGCTACTTACAGTTCTTACTGAGTGTTATTTAAATAGACTTTAACATGAAAGGAAGAGAATAATTAAAGGTGAATTATGCTAATTTGAAGAAATTTGCTCTCAAGTTTTAAAAGAAATTGAAAATTCCAAAGTTACCAATTTTACAGTAACTTCACTTATTATGATTCACTTTGTAATAAAAATGAACTGTTTTTGAAAGAAAAAATATTATAATAAAACACAAAGAAGTATTGAAAGGTTGTTGAATTATGACGCCAGGATTCTTGACCCCCGGAGGAGAAGAATTCCATCCGGGGCCAGAGATGATGCTTGATCACTCAGAGCGTTTGTGTAACAAAGTTTTATTAAAGTATAAAGGAGATAGAGAAAACTTCTGACATAGGCATCAGAAGGGGGCGGAAAGAGTACCCCCTGCTAGTCTTTAGCTGGATGTTATATAGTCACCAGCAGTCTGTTAATGAAAGAAAGGAATGTCTCAAAACTTAGAATGGCACCAGGCCCCTCACCCATAGGATGTATTTGGGGATAATCTTGGCTCCAAATGGTTTATCTTGGGCCATAAAAGGATTAACTTGAATCTTAAAGAAGGGCAGAGCACCATACAAAGAGTAAATAGAATATTTACATAGACTAGAAGAACAGTATATAAACGTACTGGTTTATCAAGTAGGTTCTGAGCCCAAAAGGTGGAACTGACTTGAAGACAGAGTTTGGGGTAAATGCATAGTACATTAGCATAGCTTAAGATAAACATTTCATAAGAAAAAGGCAATGGTTAACTTCAAGTGAAACCAGGTGTCATTATGGCAACACAGAATTTTAAGAGAAACCTCCTTTTAAATTTGAATAGAGAAGGAAAAAATATCGCTAGTTTGTTTCCTCCTGCCGGTTAAGAAAGAAAATGTCTGACACTTGCAGGTTATTTCCTCCATTTGGAGACCCCTGGCCTTCCTGCCTGTTACCCTCTCAGTATTTAATATTGTTCAATAGTATGCATGGCTGTAACATTAATATCTAGTTGCATGGTGACCTTAGAAATATTAACAAGCAGAATGAACAAAGAATAAGACACTCAAAATATTATTATTCTCCAGAAAACATGAGGAACTAAGATTTTAATTCTCTTCATGCAACTTTTATCTGTGGATGGACGTGCTATTGGTATGCACTGCTAGCCTGTCACATCTGTGCTTATCTGGGGCTGTTTTCTGGGTCCACACCGGGGGATGCAGGTACCTTGGTGCTGCTCATCAGTGTGGAGTGGATGGAACAGGGTGGCAGCCTTGGGGAGGACGTTCATGTTCAGTCGCGTCCGACTCTGCAACCCCATGGACTGTAGTCCTCCAGGCTTCTCTGTCTATGGGATTCTCCAGGCAAGAATACTGGAGTGGGTTTCCTTGCCCTCCTCCAGGAGATCTTTCAGACCTGGGGCTCAAACTCCCATCTCTACCTGCATCTCCTGCATCGCAGGCAGATTCTTTACCCAGTGAGCCGCTGTAAGTGACATACAGCATTATTAGTTTCATATATATATATAACAGTCTATTGTTTTGTTTATATACCTAGAAGTGGAATTGCTGGGTCATATGGTAGTTCTGTTTTTAATTTTTTGAGAGTTTCATATTGTTTTCCCTAGTGGCGATACCAGTTTACATTCCCACCAACAGGGCGTGAAGTTTCTTTTTTCTACACGTTCTCACCAGCGCTTGTAATTTCTTACCATTTTGACAAAAGCCATTCTGACAGGTGTGAGATGATTTTCTCACTGTGGTTTTGATCTTCATTTCCCTGATGATTAGTGATGTTGAGCATCTTTTCATGTGCCTGATGGCCGTCTGTATGTCTTCTTTAGAAAAATGTCTCTTTAGATCCTCTGCCCATTTCTCAATTTGATTGTTTGTTCTTTTGTTGGTTGAGCCATATGAGTTCTTTGTATAGTTTGAAGATTAACCCCTTATTGGGTATATGATTTGCAATTACCCTCTCTCTTTTTCTGTTGTTTTTCTTTGTTTTGTTGTGCTGAAGATTTTTAATTTGATGTAGCAACTAATTTATTTTTAGGCTTAGCTATATGTTTACTAGTTTATTTGCATACCAATACTTCTTGCATCTCAAATTTTTGTCTACTTGAAATAAACCCTCTAGAATTTCTTTCTAAAGAAATAAGGCACAGAATAGAGAACCCAGAAATGAACCAACAGTTATATGGGCAATTAATCTACAGCATAGAAGGGAAGAATGTACAGTTGGTAAAAGATATCCTCTTCAATAAATGGTCTTTTTTTTTAATTTTTATTTTTACTTTAAATAAATGGTTTTGAGAAAACTGCACAGCTACATGCAAAATAATAGAACTGGACTACTCTCTTACACCATACACAAAAATAAATTCAAAATAGATTAAAGACTTGATTGTAAGACCTGAAACCATAAAGCATACAGAAGAAAATATAGGCAGTGATTCTTTGACACCGATGTTAGTAATTTTTTTAAATATGTTGCCTTAGGTGAAAAAAGTGAAAAAGTTGGCTTAAAGCTCAACATTCAGAAAATGAAGATCATGGCATCTGGTCCCATCACTTCATGGGAAATAGATGGGAAAACAGTGGAAACAGTGTCAGACTTTATTTTGGGGGGCCCAAAATTACTGTAGATGGTGATTACAGCCATGAAATTAAAAGATGCTTACTCCTTGGAAGAAAAGTTATGACCAACCTAGATAGTATATTCAAAAGCAGAGACATTACTTTGCCAACTAAGGTCCGTCTAGTCAAGGCTATGATTTTTCCAGTGGTCATGTATGGATGTGAGAGTTGGACTGTGAAGAAGGCTGATCACCGAAGATTTGATGCTTTTGAACTGTGGTGTTGGAGAGAAGACTCTTGAGAGTCCCTTGGACTGCAAGGAGATCCAACCAGTCCATTCTGAAGGAGATCAGCCCTGGGATTTCTTTGGGAGGAATGATGCTAAACCTGAAACTCCAGTACTTTGGCCACCTCATGCAAAGAGTTGACTCATTGGAAAAGACTCTGATGCTGGGAGGGATTGGGGGCAGGAGGAGAAGGGGACAACAGAGGATGAGATGGCTGGATGGTTTCACTGAGGCGGTGGACGTGAGTTCGAGTAGGCTCCAGGAGTCAGTGATGGACAGGGAAGCCTGATGTGCTGAAGTCCATGGGGTCACAGAGAGTCAGACACAATGGAGCAACTGAACTGAGCTGAGTGATCATTTTGAAATGATAAAAAAAAAATCATGATTTTGAGTATCTGAAACTAACATGGTGTTATATGTCCATTATATGTCAAAAACAAGCATACAAACTCATAGAAAAAGAGACCAAATTTGTGGTTATCAGAGGCAGGGGTGGGTGAGCAACAGATGAAAATGGTCAATATGTGCAGATTTCTAAGATAAGTACTAGGGATGTAATATACAACATGATAAATATAATTAGCACTTTATATATGAAAGTTAGGGTAAATTGAAAGTTGTCATCACACACAGATTTTTTAGATTTATTTTTGTATCTGTATGAGATAATGGGTGTTCATTAAACTTACTGTGAAAAGTCAAGTCCTTACTCTGTACACCTCAAGCCTATACATTGTGTGTGTGCTCAGTCACGTCTGGCTCTTTGCAACCCACGGATTGTAGCCTGCCCGTCTCCTCTGTTCATGGGATTATCCAGGCAAGAATACTGCAGTGGGTTGCCATTTCCTCCTCCAGGCGATCTTCTCAACCCAGGAATCGAACCCACATCTCTTGTATCTCCTGCATTGACAGGTGGATTCTTTATGGCTGAGCCACCTGGGAAGCCCAAACCGATACATACTGTATGTATGTCAATTGCAATATGTCAATTATATCACAATAAAACTCGGGGAAAAAAAATAAAATAATTGATAGGGAGAAAAAGAAGGCAGGAAACTCACTTTTTGCTTTTCTAAAAATATTTTTTTTTGCCCTTTTTGTTTGAAAGATTACTTTGCTGCCTATTTANCTTACTCCTTGGAAGAAAAGTTATGACCAACCTAGATAGTATATTCAAAAGCAGAGACATTACTTTGCCAACTAAGGTCCGTCTAGTCAAGGCTATGATTTTTCCAGTGGTCATGTATGGATGTGAGAGTTGGACTGTGAAGAAGGCTGATCACCGAAGATTTGATGCTTTTGAACTGTGGTGTTGGAGAGAAGACTCTTGAGAGTCCCTTGGACTGCAAGGAGATCCAACCAGTCCATTCTGAAGGAGATCAGCCCTGGGATTTCTTTGGGAGGAATGATGCTAAACCTGAAACTCCAGTACTTTGGCCACCTCATGCAAAGAGTTGACTCATTGGAAAAGACTCTGATGCTGGGAGGGATTGGGGGCAGGAGGAGAAGGGGACAACAGAGGATGAGATGGCTGGATGGTTTCACTGAGGCGGTGGACGTGAGTTCGAGTAGGCTCCAGGAGTCAGTGATGGACAGGGAAGCCTGATGTGCTGAAGTCCATGGGGTCACAGAGAGTCAGACACAATGGAGCAACTGAACTGAGCTGAGTGATCATTTTGAAATGATAAAAAAAAAATCATGATTTTGAGTATCTGAAACTAACATGGTGTTATATGTCCATTATATGTCAAAAACAAGCATACAAACTCATAGAAAAAGAGACCAAATTTGTGGTTATCAGAGGCAGGGGTGGGTGAGCAACAGATGAAAATGGTCAATATGTGCAGATTTCTAAGATAAGTACTAGGGATGTAATATACAACATGATAAATATAATTAGCACTTTATATATGAAAGTTAGGGTAAATTGAAAGTTGTCATCACACACAGATTTTTTAGATTTATTTTTGTATCTGTATGAGATAATGGGTGTTCATTAAACTTACTGTGAAAAGTCAAGTCCTTACTCTGTACACCTCAAGCCTATACATTGTGTGTGTGCTCAGTCACGTCTGGCTCTTTGCAACCCACGGATTGTAGCCTGCCCGTCTCCTCTGTTCATGGGATTATCCAGGCAAGAATACTGCAGTGGGTTGCCATTTCCTCCTCCAGGCGATCTTCTCAACCCAGGAATCGAACCCACATCTCTTGTATCTCCTGCATTGACAGGTGGATTCTTTATGGCTGAGCCACCTGGGAAGCCCAAACCGATACATACTGTATGTATGTCAATTGCAATATGTCAATTATATCACAATAAAACTCGGGGAAAAAAAATAAAATAATTGATAGGGAGAAAAAGAAGGCAGGAAACTCACTTTTTGCTTTTCTAAAAATATTTTTTTTTGCCCTTTTTGTTTGAAAGATTACTTTGCTGCCTATTTAATTCTAGGCTGACAGTTGCTATTCATTTCAGCCTAGTAAAGATAATATTCCAATCTTTGGCTTCTGTTGGTGGTGTCATGTCAGTTGAAAGTATAATTGTCTCCCATCCAAGTACTAACCAGGCCTGACCCTGCTTAGCTTCCAAGATCAGACGAGATTGGGCGTGTTCAGGGTGGTATTCATGTCAATGTATGGCAAAACCAATACAGTATTGTAAAATAAAGTAAAAATAAAATTTTAAAAAAAATAAAAAAGAAAGTATAATTGTGATTATGTTGTAGGTTATCTATCCTTTTTTTTTTTCTTTAGCTTTTTTAAAGGTCCTCTCTTTTCGTGTTCTTCATTTTCACCATAAAATATAACTTCTATATTTGTGTGTAATTCTTTACTGTGTCTGGAATTTGTTGGCCTTGCTAAGGATGAGGACTGGAATCTTTCAACAAATTTGGGGAAATATTTAGCCATTATTTATTCAACTACTGCCTCTTTCTAAGCTCTCTTTTCCATCCTTCTGGAGCTTGAAAGATGAATGTTAGATTTTACTGTATTATCTGAATCTGCCAACTTTCCAGATTTTTTTCATTTCTTTCTACTATATTCTGGATAATTTGTTCCCATCTATCTTTCTGTTCATTTAGTCTTTTTCAGCTATTTAACAATTCCACTGAGTTTTAATTTAAATTAATTTTTTTTATTTCTAGAGGTACTGCTGTATTATTCTAAAAGACTGCTTTATTGATTTTTGTGTGTGCTTCTTGTTCCTATTATTTGATTCAATTCTAACTTTCATTTCTTTAAGCACCTATATTCCAGATAATTCAGTAATTCTTCTGTGTGGATGTGTTTTAGCTATTTTTTTTGTTTTGTTTCAGCTGGTTCCAACTCATGGCACCTTGTTTTCTTGTGTGTTTATTGATTTGTGTGTGTGTGTGCGTGTGCACATGTGTCTTAATATTCTTTGAAACTTTTAATTTGCTGAAATTCATTAAGGCCTCATTAGCGATTATGCGTCTGGAGCACCAGGGATCACTACCAAAGCAGGACAGTGTTTTGTTGTTGTTGTTTTTTAGCATTATAAGATATTTTAATGAAGAGGGTAAGGGAACCGAACAAACTTTAGTTTTATGCTTCTATTCAAAGACACTCAAAACTATTTTTTTCCCTCTCCATCCTTTCTAACTGCAACATTATTTGTGACCATGTAATAAAGGCCAGTTTAAAATCTTTGTTTTTTGAAAAGTTTAAACGTTTTCTAAAAATATTAACCAGGCTAGGGGGGAAAGTACTGGCTAGGGGGGAAAGTACTCAATACATACTTTACTTATATCAATTGAGCTAATATTTCAGTACAATGTAACTATACAGAATATATACAATGCACATATATTATATATTCACAAAGCAAACATTATAGGCTCAGAACAGATTTGAAAAAAACATGATATTCACATCAATTACAACAACTCTAAAAATGATTGTAACATTGAAATGGCCCTTAATATACAAAAAAGTAACACACACAGAAACATATATATATATATATATAGTCATCAAGAACGCTGGCTCCTGTAGAATACTAAGAGCCAGATACTAGTTTATAAAATCAGAAAAGGCAATGGCACCCCACTCCAGTACTCTTGCCTGGAGAATCCCATGGATGGAGAAGCATTATGGTAGGCTGCAGTCCATGGGGTCGCTAAGAGTCGGACACGACTGAGCAACTTCACTTTCACTTTTCACTTTCATGCATTGGAGAAGGAAATGGCAACCCACTCTAGTATTCTTGCCTGGAGAATCCCAGGGACAGAGGAGCCTGTTGGGTGCCGTCTATGGCGTCACACAGAGTTGGACATGACTGACGTGACTTAGCAGCAGCAGCAGTTTATAAAATGCAAAACATCATATATATTTTTAATAAAATGCAAAACCATTTAAAAATAAATTATAGGCTTGATATTTCCCAGACTTTAAATAAGGTTAATTTGTACTGCTGATCTACAAGAGGCCAAGCTCGTGATTACAAATATCAAGGAGATTGTTTTTTCTGCCAGGTGCAAATGATATGGCAGCACATTTTCCTGGTGATGAAGATTTATTTCTGATTGATTCTCACACTGAAGATCTTGACTCTCTGAGGTCATGGCCTTTTACAAGGATTTCCTGATAGACTCATCACTTTGGGGCTCTGTTGTGTCCAGTGTACCCTGACCCACAGAAGACAAAAATCAACTCTAGAGATCACCAGGATTTTGTGGAAAATAGCCAAAAGATGGCCTTGAAGAATCCTTATTTTCTGAGATTACTGCTTTCACTGTGTCTTGGGCATTGCTTGGTTTTATTCAAAGTATGCGACATGTTTTAAAAGATACATTTTTTAATATTTGTATGCCATATTTGGGATGCCTTAGTGTCATATTTGTGCATGTTTATTTTCCTCAATATTACCAGAAATAAGCCCAGCATTGTTATCTTTTATACTTTACCCTTTTTTCCTAAAATATATTGAAGTGTAGCAATAATACAGCTATTGAAGTCCTACTAGGAACTTTTAAGAGTATTTGGATAAACTGGTGGTAACTACATTTTAACTATGGCTTTCCCTAAAGCTTTGAAAAATATCTTGAAAATTTAATCATTTTTTAAGAAATACAGTGTGGGACAAGATCATGATTGTTGTAGCTACTTTATTATTAATCTTTTAGTGCTGAAAATTCTCATAAGTAATAAAAGATGCTTTAATCTTTGATTCCCCAAATTATTTGCTGGAATAATTGCAGTGCTTATTGAGCATTTACCCCATGCCAGGTGTTGTTGAAAGATTCCATCCTAATCTTGACAACAACCTCATAAGCTCGATGCTAGTAATTTTCCTTCCGTATGACAAATGAAAAAAATGAGACTTAACAATTTGCCTGAGATCACACAGCTAGCAAGTGGAAGAGCTAGGATTCAGACATGGGGAATTTGGTTCTAGAACCACACTCAGTTCTTCTGTCTTCCCTGTTTGATACCAATTGGTATACTTAGATTGAATAATGATTGACTAGGGTGTGCTTTAAAACGTCATTTAAATAATGGCAATGACAACATAATTGCAATATATGCTGGAATTTTGATAGCGACTATGTTGGGTCTATAGATCACTTTGGAGAATCTCAAGCCTGTATTTGGTGAGGTTTGCTATTCTAGTAATATTGAGCCTTCCCATCCATAAACATGAAATGTCTCTCTCTTCTTTTAGATCTTTCTCTCAGCAAGGTCTTACACTTTACAATGTATGTCTTGCATTGTTTTTGTTAAATTTTTTTCAGTGTTTTATTATTTTAATGCCATTGTAAATGCCGTTTTTCTGTTTCATTTCTGAATTGTTTGTTGTGAATATAAAGAAATACTGTTGTAGTCTATCCAGTGACCTTGTTGAAATTATTTATTAGTTATTATAACTTTTATCTGGATTTCTCAAGATTTTCTACATAGAAGACCATGTTGTCTGAAAATAAATTTTCTTTCCTTTTCAATTTCAGTTCAGTTCAGTTGCTCAGTCGTGTCTGACTTTTTGTGACCCCATGGACTGCAGCTTGCTAGGTGCCTTTATTTTTCATTTGTTATTCACTACATTGATTACAACCTCCAGTAAAATGTTGAATAGAAGTGATAATGTGTTCCTGATCATAATTGGAAAATATTCAGTCTTAAACTGTGAAGCATAGTGCTAATTGTAAGGTTCTGTGTAGGTAGCCTTTATCAGGATCAAGAAATGCCTTTCTGTTCTCCGTGGCTGATTTTTTTATCCTGAATGGGTATTAGATTTTGGCAAATGTCTGGTTTGGGGTTTAGGATGATATAGACTTAAAGAATAAGTTGAAGTGTTCCTTCTACTCTATTTTCTAAAAGTGTAAGGGAGTATTTCTTTACATATTGTTATAATTTATCAATTAAGTTCTCTGGGCTGGTGATTTTCTTTGGGAAGATTTTTAATAACTAAGTCAGATTTTTTAATTTGTTTTTGATTTATTCATTTTTTCTTTTCCTTGAGTCAGTTTCAAGAATTTCTGCTTGTAGAATTTGGTCATTTCTACCAGGTTTTCTGATTTATTAGAAATAAAGTTATTGTTCATAATTTTATGCCCTTATAACTTTTTAAAATTTCTGTAGCATCTTTATGCTATATTTCATTCCAAATTATGATAGTTTGTCATCTTCTTTTTTCCTAATCAACCTAGCTAGAAGTTTGTAAAATTGTACTACTCATTCAGAGAGCTAACTTTTAGCCTTATTGGTTGTATGGGATTTTTTTTCCCTATTTTCTGTTTTATTGATTTTTGACTCTGTATTTTCCTCCTTCGGTTCTGGATTAAATTTGTTCTCTTTCAAGTTTGTTTTTCTTTTCTTCTAGTTTTATTGACATAAAATTGACAGTACAGCACAGTATAAGTTTAAGGCATATAGCATAATTATTTTATTTATGTCATGAAATATTACTACTAGTAAGTTTAGTGAATATCCATACAGAGTTAAAGATCAAAAACTATTTTTTGTGCATGTGATGAGAACTCCTAGGATTTACTCTTTTAACTTTTATGTATAACATACAACAGTGTTGAATATCTTTATTATGTTGTACATTATATCTCTAGTACTTCTCTGTCTGGGAGTCTGTAGCACTTTGGACTACCTTCACCTACCACCTCCATCTACCCCATCTCTTGTAACCACAAGTCTGATCTCTTTTTCTGCGAATTTGTTGGTATGCTTGTTTTTGAAATATAATTGACCTGCGACACTGTCAGTTCTTATTACACCATCGTGATTTTTTTCTGTACATCTGAGAATGATCACCACAATGTCTAATTGTGGCATATCACCACAAAGGCGTTATTTAGGTATTAACTATATTCCTTACACTGTATACTTCATACTTGTGACTCATTTATTTTGTAGCTGGAAGTTTGTACCTCTTTGATCTCGCTCACCTATTTCTGGCCCCTGCCCTGCCATCCCATCTCCTCTTGCAATCACCTGTTTGTTCCTGGTATCTTTAACTGTTTCTGATTTGTTGTGTTTGTTCATTTGTTTTGTCTTTTAGATTCTATATATAAGTGAAATCACATAGTATTTGTCTTTATCTCACTTATTTCACTTAGTGCAGTACCCTGTAGATCCATCCATATTGTTGCAAATGACAAGATTTCATTCTTATTTATGGCTAATATTCCATTGTATGTACGTATACCACATCTTCTTTATCCATTCATCTATGAATGGACATTAGGTCACACTCACATCTTAGATATTATAAATAATGTGTCAATGAACTTAGGGGTGCGTATATCTTTTCTAAATAATGTTTTGATAAATACCCAGTGGTGGAATTGCTGATTCACATAGTAGTTGTATTTAATTCTCTGAGGAATCTCCATAGGGTTTTCCATAGTGGCTGCACCAATTTACATTCACCCCAACAGTGCATGGAGGTTCCCCTTTCTTTACACCCTTGCCAGCAGTTACTTGTTGCCTTTCTGGTAATAGCCATTCTGACAGGTGTGAGGTAATATTTCATTGTGGTTCTCATTTGCATTTCCCTACTAATCAGTGATGTTGAGCGTCTTTTTCTGTGCCTATTGGCCATATGTATGTCTTCTTTCTTTCATCTTTTTCTAGTTTCTTAAGGTAGAATCCTAAGTTACCAGTTTGAGACTTTTCATTTCTGCTGTAGGTGTTCAAAGGTATAGATTTCTCTCTAGCCATTGCTTTAGTTGCATTTCTTAACTTTTGACATGGATTTTGATTTCATTAAGTGCAAAACCTGCCAAGTTTAGTGCAGTGTGTCTTATTACTGCAGTGTGTGCAGTAATCTGTCCCAGCTTTTACTTTTCCACCAGGCCTTCTCATGTTTCCGTGCTCCATGTACAAGGCTCAAAGTCAGTCTGAAGCATGTGGATAGCTTTTCTATCTGTGGGTAGCCTTATTCAGCCAGGAATTTTCAGAGAGTTTGCCAAGACTGTCTTATGGCTGTTTATTTCATTGATTTCCTTGTAAAATTTGAGTTAAGCTACAGGCTAGCTGAGCCACTGGGCTTCCCCGTTTGTCTGCTTCTGAGACTACTACTGCTAACAGTGCTCATAGGCATGGAGTTTTCCCATGCTCAGCTGCAAATCCGGTGAGCGTTCTGTGACAGTGAAGATGCTGATGTTCACAGCTTGACCCTCTCTGACATGGAGTCTAAGAGAGGGAATGGTTAAGGAGGGATGGGAGAAATCCCAGGCAAGAATCTCATAGACTCCCACTGTTCTTATCGGAAGTTCAGTTGCTTTTGATTAATAATCATGTCCCAATTTGTTTTATGCCCTTGGTCTTCGGTTAATTTACATTAAAATGCTTCTTTGATCATTTTGTCTAGCTTTATTATTGCTAATTAGGAAGAGTATTTGCTAAGTAAACTCCTTACTATGCCATACTTTGTCATTATTTTCTGACATCACCCCAGATTCACACATTGCTATTAATCCTATTAACATAGTCAACTATTAATTTAAGATAAAGTTGAATTTTCATTTATGTTAACTTTATGGAGCTAAAATAATTCTTTGAGTTTAATTAATGTTTTAATTATAGTAGCATCTATTTTCTCTTTCATTTATTGAGTCCTAGCTATGTGCTGGGGTCTGCTCTATTTTCTGTGATATAAAGATGTATGAGGATGTCTCTGCCTTTCATGAATTCACAAGTTTAATGAGGGAGACAGACTAAAAGTAAATTACAAATGTTATAATATAGCATAAGGCATGGTGTTATATAGGGGTGAGCAAAGTGTTGTGTGGTGACCAGGATATGCTTGTCTCTAACCAGTAAGAGTTCACAAATTGTGGTGCTTTTGATTGGGACTCAGGAGGGTCTGAGTCTGCCAAACAATGGGATGCAGTAAATAGGGAATTCTGAGCATGGAAAGCAGTATGTGTAAAGACAAGGTTCAAGTAATATCTGAAAAATATTCTGGAGGGTGTGTGGTAAACAGTGGTAGAAGATGAAACTTAGGTCAGAGATACATTTATATCTGCTGACCATTCTGGCCTTCATCCTCTAGGCCAACAGATGCCAATCAAGGCTTTTAGTGATCAAATTAGTTTTCACTTTTGTTTTGTCTTAGCATTTATCTCCAGCAGTTCTGTGGAGCGTAAGACTGGAATGAGGAGACAAGTAACAAACAGATCAATGAGATTGGAGACTTTTGGACTCTTAGAGATGATGAGTACAAAAATAGAGATTAGAAAAAAAAAAAAAGCATAGCCAGATTCAGAGATGGTGGTGATGAATTTGACAGGATTTAGTGACATTGAAATGAGGAACAGTAAGGGTGACTGGTTGGGCACAGAAGACTTGGAGGGCATGGGGATGAGGCAGCCTCTGGGAAGCCACCAAACAGGAAATCAACACAGATGACAGAAGTCAGATAGGATGTGCCGTGTTTACTGGCTAAGGGGCCAGGAAAAGGGGGGAGGATCAGGCAAGAAGAGATGTAGGGAAACTTGGGAAACTCAGACGGAATGACAGCTGCAGGCAGATCCCAAATAAGTTTTCTGGGCTGCCAAGAGGGAAGTGACTTCACCTAAGATCCATCCCCTTAAGTGTGGGTAGTCAAGGCAGAAAGATGTTCCAATCCAATGTGGCCATTTTAGCACTCTTATTTTTAATAAAAACTTGGAATTAATCTAAACCCTACTTGAAATAGGATAATGATGTTGACTGATAAAGTGAAAGTGAAGTTGCTCTGTCGTGTCCGATTCTTTGCGACCGCATGGACTGTATGTAGCCTACCAGGCTTCTCCATCCATGGGATTCTCCAGGCAAGAATACTGGAGTGGATTACCATTTCCTTCTCCAGGGGATCTGCCCAACCCAGGGATCGAACCCTGGTCTCCCACATTGGAGGCAGACGCTTTAACCTCTGAGCCACCAGGGAAGCCCAATTATATTGAATTATATTGACTGATAATTCTCCCTCAACTACTATTCCTCCTGAAGGTAATTCAGATACTGCACAGAGACCATCGTTAATTCTGAAATCAGAGAGGAATTACTCAGAAAGCAACTCTTTATAAACCTCTACAGTGCTAATAAAGTGTTACGCATCTTTTCAAAGGTGGGCAAATACAAATGGACACAATGATGGTGAAGAATAAATGATTACATACTTGGTCTTGATCTACACTTTTTTAAGAGGTCCCTTTTTATGGGCAACATTCTGTGACTTAATTTTTCCTGTCCATGACATTCTAGTGTTTTTTTAATTGCTAACCGCCGGATTTGCTGTCAGTATGAATCAGGTTTTTTGTATAATTAAGCCAGCTTATCTTTCACACAACATAATGAATCCATTCTGTTTTAATTGCTTTTCCATTTCCAGAACCAGTCATCCTGTATTAATACAAATATAGGAAAATCTGAGTCACTTTTATACTATAAGTAATAACAGAGAATGTCTATCATACACTTCCCTCACATTTTTAGAAACATTCATAATTTGATAAAATATTAGTATTTTGCCAGAAACATAGAAACCAGGAAAGACATCAGTATTTTAGTTCATTCACTTACTTCATGAAGCCAACTTTCTAAACCCTATCATTTATTTCCCAGAATTTTCACAGTGTTGATTCTATATCCAACCAATGACACATTGCAATGTATGAAGCCTTTCTGTTTCTGGAGGTAATTTCAGAGAAGCATTGTCTGTCAGCTCAGTTTTATCACTCGTCCTTTTGTGGGTTCTTTTTTTCATTTACTCCTTCCTTAACTGAGTATGATTCTAGTCACTGGAGATGCAGCAGTGAAAGAGACAGAAAAAGGTTCTGAGTCCCATTGAACTCATGTGGCAGGTGGGGGAGACAGATGGTAAACAGCTGTCTCCAATAGTGATGAGTAATGTGCAGAGAATTTGAAGAAGGTGGGGTGATAGAGAGGGCTTCTGTAGCTGGAGGGCTCAGGGGAGACCTCCCTGAGAACATGGCATTAAAGCTGACACTTGAGTGACAGGAGATGCCATGAGATGATCGTGGGATTGAACATTCCAGGAGGAAGTCATGGCTAGAGCAAAGGTCACGAGTGAAAATGTAATCCAGAAACCAAATGAACACCAGTGCTGCTGGAGTGATGTGAACTAGACAAGTGGTAAGAAATGAGCTTAGTGAGGGAGAGGACATTCAGGGTAAGGCGTGGGGGTTTCATCTCAAGTTCCATGAAGAGATGCTGGAGGATTTTAAATGAGAGAGTGATGTGATCAGATTTGTTCTTACAAGATTGGGCTGGCTGCTCTGTGGGGAATGGATGGATGGAGGCAAGTACGGAAGCAGCAAGATAAGGTTCAACTGAGAGATGAGCTTGGCTTGCATCAGAGGTGAAGAGAAGTAGATAACTCAGATTTTTTTGTTTCATAAGTATTAGGACTTTGGCATCCCTTAAATCATTCAGGGAAATTGTTGCACTTGTCATTCCCAAATATTCTTTGCACAGTTACATATTTTCCATGGCTAGAGCAAAGTGTGACATTTAGCTCTCTAGATTCAAATCCAGGTTCTCCAACTTAGTGGTCATATGACTTCAAGCATGTCTCTTAACTGCTTTATATTTGTTTCATCTTACATAAAAAATGGACTAGTAATCTTACCTATTTAATAGGTTGTTGACAGAAGTGACTAAGAAAATGCACATAGAAATACTTAAGACACTACTAGTCTACAGTAAGAACTCAATGAATGTTAGTAATTAGATACTGTATTTCTGCCTTAGCCTTCTTACTAAGACACATTTAGGTCTCAGTACCCAACATCTGCTGGATCATGGAAAAAGCAAGAGAGTTCCAGAAAAACATCTATTTCTGCTTTATTGAATATGCCAAGGCCTTTGATTGTGTATATAACAACAAACTGTGGAAAATTCTGAAAGAGATGGACATGCCAGACTACCTGACTTGCCTCTTGAGAAACCTATATGCAGGTCAGGAAGCAACAGTTAGAAGTGGACATGGACCAACAGACTGGTTCCAGATAGGAAAAGGAGTACATCAAGGCTGTATATTGACACCCTGCTTATTTAACTTATCTAACTATGCAGAGTACATCATGAGAAACGCTGGACTGGAAGAGAAACAAGCTGGAATCAAGATTGCCGGGAGAAATATCAATAACCTCAGATATGCAGGTGACACCACCCTTATGGCAGAAAGCGAAGAGGAACTAAAAAGCCTCTTGATGAAAGTGAAAGTGGAGAGTGAAAAAGTTGGCTTAAAGCTCAACATTCAGAAAATGAAGATCATGGCATCTGGTCCCATCACTCCATGGGAAATAGATGGGGAAACAATGGAAATAGTGTCAAACTTTATTTTTCAGTTCAGTTCAGTCACTCAGTCGTGTCCGACTCTTTGCGACCCCATGAATTACAGCATGCGAGGCCTCCCTGTCCATCACTAGCTCCCAGAGTTCACCCAAACTCATGTCCATCAAGCCGGTGATGCCATCCAGCCATCTCATCCTTTGTCATCCTCTTTTCCTCCTGCCCCTAATCCCTCCCAGCATCAGGGTCTCTTCCAATGAGTCAACTCGTTGCATGAGGTAGCCAAAGTATTGGAGTTTCAGCTTCAGCATCAGTCCTTCCAGTGAACACTCAGGGCTGATCTCCTTTAGGATGGACTGGTTGGATCTCCTTGCAGTCCAAAGGACTCTAAAGAGTCTTCTCCAATACCACAGTTCAAAAGCATCAATTCTTCGGCACTCAACTTTCTTCACAGTCCACCTCTCACATCCATACATCAGTTCAGTTCAGTTGCTGAGTCATGTCCGACTCCTTGCGACCCCATGAATCGCAGCACACCAGGCATCCCTGTTCATCACCATCTCCCAGAGTTCACTCAGACTCACGTTCATCAAGTCCGTGATGCCATCCAGCCATCTCATCCTCTGTCGTCCCCTTCTCCTCCTGCCCCCAATCCCTCCCAGCATCACAGTCTTTTCCAATGAGTCAACTCTTCTCATGAGGTGGCCAAAGTACTTGAGTTTCAGCTTTAGCATCATTCCTTCCAAAGAAATCCCAGGATTGATCTCCTTCAGAATGGACTGGTTGGATCTCCTTGCAGTCCAAGGGATTCTCAAGAGTCTTCCCCAACACCACAGTTTTGGGGGCTCCAAATCACTGCAGATGGTGACTGCAGCTATGAAGTTAAAAGACGGTTACTCCTTGGAAAAAACGTTGTGACCAACCTAGAGAACATATTCAAAAGCAGAGACATTACTTTGCCGACTAAGGTCTGCCTAGTCAAGGCTATGTTTTTTCCAGTAGTCACATATGGATGTGAGAGTTGGACCTGTGAAGAAGGCTGAGCACCGAAGAACTGATGCTTTTGAACTGTGGTGTTGGAGAAGACTCTTGAGAGTCCCTTGCACTGCAAAGAGATCCAACCAGTCCATTCTGAAGGAGATCAGCCCTGGGATTTCTTTGGAGGGAATGATGCTAAAGCTGAAATTCCAGTACTTTGGCCACCTGATGGAAAGAGTTGACTCATTGGAAAAGACTCTGATGCTGGGAGGGATTGGGGGCAGGAGGAGAAGGGGACAACAGAGGATGAGATGGCTGGATGGCATCACTGACTCAATGGACATGAACCTGAGTGAACTCTGGGAGTTGGTGATGGACTGGAGGCCTGGCATGCTATGGTTCATGGGGGTCACAAAGAGTTAGACACAATTGAGCGACTGAACTGAACTGACCCAGGAATAAAATTTACAGTAATAACATTTTTAAGAAGCAGATTTCTGCTCTTCATTTCATAATTTTTCCATGTATTATTAGGATATAGTTTTTTTAATATCTTACCAGTAATCTTTATTTAATATACTCCCAGATTTCACATTAGGTAATACTTCATTTTTAAAGTGACTTTTTGTTATCTGGGTTTTGAACATCTGTAGCCTTTTAGAGAGATTGAAAATTATCAGTTTTACTGCAGAGTTCATGTTTTCAACCCTTAAAACAGGGTGCAGGAGGATGGGCATGTGATGCCAAGATTATATAAATCAGGTGAAAGCTTAGTTCCCCACCTTCACTGGTGCCATAACAGCACCTGGTGACTGTTAAGGTGTGCCCTCCTCAAGTATTGTCCTCGCGCTTATCCTGTGGACTTAGGTCCATGTTGGATCCGTGGTGGGAAAAGACCCTACTTGTTTGGATCACAAGGTAATCTCAAAGACCTTGTAGGGAATCTTTGGTTCCCTTGTAAACACTGGTTCCTGTCACTCTGTTGAGCTGCCGCTGCATCAGACTCACAGGACTGGTTGTTTGCCTCTCAAACAGGCTTGAGAACAGGAGGAAAGTAGAGTAGGTCAGTGCGGCATATGGTTGAGTTTGTATGCACAGATGTGGTAGAGAATAACAAGGACAGTCTTTTAAATTGGCTCCTCAGTTATAAATGTGGCATGCAGATGTTTCATAGTTATGGCTGGGATTGAGGTACATTTAGCAAATGGTCCTTTTCATGAGATAACACATTAACCTAATTTTGAAAAGCTCTGATTCTCATCTCCATTTGAAGTTACTTGAAGAGGGCCAGTCTGTCTTTGCTGTAAGCATCTTATAGCATCATCACTGATATGGAGCATCGTCCAGCACAGATGGAATCTAGAATCCCTTTCTGTGCAGAACATTCAACATTAAATACATACATATTTTGTGGTTCTTCTGGTTTCAGGTTCTCTGTTTCTTCTTGTATTTTTAATGACATAGATAATGTTTAAATATTTAATTTTGAAGCTCTTACACACTGTGGCACAGGTAAAGCAGTCCCCTCTCTGCCCAGAGTGGGAGATATTACTACTGAGCCACTGGCAAGTTTTCAAGTACCATGTGTGGAATCCGCTCGTTTTTAGATGTTGACTCCACAGTTTGTCTCTCCTCATTATTGTGCTGATTGCACAGAAGCTATTGTTTCTAAATGCTTCAGGAAATGATAGAGTCTAGATGTTTTGGGAAATCAGTAACTTATATGTGTGTGTGTTGAAACATTTATACTCAATGGAGATATACCCGGTAGTCCTGTGATTTTTCCTTTTACCTCTTTGAAAGTCAGTGTGGTTGTGGCTATTAAGAGATGGATGTGAGGGTCTCCATTGGTCTAGAGAATCAGCTGTGAATTCTCAGCTCTGCCAGCACCCGCAGAACTTACCCGGGGGCTCCAATCTGTCCTGTATGCCTGGTAGAGGGATCTTGGTTCTCCCTGGTCTGTGAAGAACAAGTCCCCTCCAGTAGATAAATATCCCATCATTTCACAGTGTAGCACCCCAGCTTGATTATATTCATGTTTATTTGTAAGCTTTCTTTTTTTCTGCTGCTTTTACATACATGGACATAACTCACTTTCTTGTGTTTGCTTTTCTACCACAGACACAGGAGCAGAAAGACAGGCACTAAAAGAAAATGTGTATCCTAAATTGAGAGAATTCTGCAGAGAAAACTACGGATTAGAATTTCAGGTAACTATGATATTAATTTCACTTTTAACTTTATCAGCTAAACAACTAATGTTTGTTTCTTGTCACAACTTAGGTGTTATAAAAGAAAAGTTTTAAGCTCTGAAAAATGTCATTTCTTTAAGCATGGGTGAAAAGAAACACTGGAAAATAGAAGTAAAATATTTCATCATTTTTGAAGTTTTGCACTTTTACTCTCTGTTTCTTGGACCCTACTCATTATTGGCTCATCTTTTTCTTTGAACCATGTTTATTTGCTTTGTCACGAACCTCCACTAACATAAACAGGCGAAGCTTGCAGAGTACCTGCCTTCACACTGGCATCTCTAGAAACGTTGGGCATCTAAAAATTGAAACTGGGAGGTCCCTGGCAGTCCAGTGGTGAGAGCATCATGCTTTCACTGCCGAGGGTACGAGTTCAGTCCAATCGTGATGAGTAATGGGAACTAAGTCAGCCCAGCCAAAAAAAAGGAAAAAAAAAAAGTACAAATTGGGATCAGTTCTCTCACAAGTACTTCTTTTTAGTATCTTGACTAGTTCCTTGCCTTCCACTTCACCTTTTAGTTTTTATTCACATTGTCAAATCTAGTTCCTTGCCTTCCACTTCACCTTTTAGTTTTTTTGTTTTTTTTTTTCACCTTTTAGTTTTTATTCACATTGTCAAATGTCCTTTTCCCCAAGCATTTCAGAATTTACCATTTACCAAGAAAAAATATCATCAGCATTTCAAGAAGCTGTAACTGTGCACATCATTGCTGAAATGCATAAACATGGCATTGTAGACAACCATCAATTTGGCCATCTAATAGAGAAGTGCTAGGAGACATTGGTCATATCCTGGACATCCAAAATTTTTTGAAGTAAATGTCTCCTGCAACAGATAGCATTATGTAATGAGAATTTGTTAACCTCATTCGCAGTGAACATCTTAACTGCTATCCGAACTACATGTTTACATTGTTAAGTAAGGAGTATGGACTAGAGGTTTGTAGTGTAAGAGTAGAAAATGTGCCATTGCTAATGGAAGAAAATTTCACCCTTCATCTGTTCCTTCCTGAATACAGTTGACCCTTGAACAGTTGAAAATCCACATGTAGCTTTACAGTCAGCCCTCTCCGTCCACAGTCCCTCTGTATCTGCCATTTCTCCGTATCTGCAGATTCAGTCAACCATGGATCACTTCATACTATAGAACTTACTAGGGAAAAAAAAGCCACACATAAGTGGACCCATGCAGTTAAAACCTGGTTATTTAAGAGTCAACTGCAAATATTTCATCTTGGTATACCTCATAATGCCTTCTAATATGATGTATAAAATAATGGTTTCAAAATGGCTTTAATCTTAATGCTTAGTGTCCATCAGCAACAAGTTAATACAACACAAATATTGAAGAGTTACTCATAAGTCACTGTTTACTTGAAAAACTGTGAACCTAGATTCCTTGTTGTGAAATCAGCACTACTTTATAAAAGGACTCTGGTTCTACCAATACCAGGGTCTCAACCATTAAAAAAAAAAAAATGATATGTTGAATTTTCCTAAGACTAAGACATTCCTTGGGGTCTCAGTTAGTATATAACCCAAATATTCCTTGGGTTCTACTGATAACAGGGTCTTGACTGTTAAAAAAAAAAAAAGATAATATGTCAGAGTTTCCAAAAACTCAGACATTCCTTGGGGATTCAGTTAGTATAAAAAAAATATCTAAATATATCAGTCCCATCTTTGAGTTTATTTGGGTTTTTATCACTTTTGTTAGTAGAAGGTTGAGCTGCAGAACAGCTGCCATAAAACATGAAATTGATTAAGATTAGGTGAAGGGGAAAAAATACACATTTTCTAAATTGTAAGCAGGTACAGGAGAAGACAAATAAAGCCAAGGGAAAAATGTAGAAGGCAAGGTCCCTAGAAGAAATTAATGGCAAGGATCATTCCAGGCGAGTATATTGAATCCATTGATGAGAGGCTCACAGCAGGGGAAATAGCATTGGATAAAGTGTGATGTGGAATTGACTCCCAGCTCTTCTCTGTGAGTGATTTAACCCACCCCCTTGTCCTTCACAGGCTTCCCTCATAGCTCAGTTGGTAAAGAATCTGCCTGCAATGCAGGAGATCGCGGTTTGATTCCTGGGTCAGGAAGATCCTCTGGAGAAGGGATAGGCTACCTACTCCAGTATTCTTGGACTTCCCTGTGGCTCAGTTGGTAAAGATTCCAGCTGCAAGAAGGGAAACCTGGGTTCGATCCCTGAGTTGGGAAGATATTCTGGAGAAGGGAAAGACTACCCACTCCTGTGTTCTGGCCTGGAGAATTCCATGGACTATAGAGTCCATGGGGTCACAAAGAGTTGGACAAGACTGAGTGACTTTCACTTTCACTTTCTGGTCCTTCACTATCTAAAATAGGTTGTGACAGCTTACAAATCTGAGGTTGTATTTGCTTTTTACCTTCCAAGCTTCTAAGCTCAAGTATATAATATCTGAATCTAAGAATATACCTCTTAGCATAGTCTTTCCTTATAGGTTGATTATAGATCTTGCATAGGCTATGTTGGGCTTGCTGTATATGGTTCTTGGAACCATAAAGAAATGGTTTTCTTTTCCAACTGCAGCAGAATGTGCCAGAAGCTTCATGGAAAAAAAAAAAAAAGTTTACCTGTAACGAGTCCTGAATTACATCTCTGTGCATTGGACCCAGGAGAAACGTATATCCTAGAACTGCTCAGACATACCAAGCTATTTCATGCCTTCTTGCCTTTGCTCTTCTCACTGCCTACAGTGCTTTTCTTCTGGTACTTCCCCTGCTTCACCTCCTAAGTTCTACTCATGGAGATTCTTCCTGCCTCACTTTAAGTCATGCCCCTCTTATTCTTGCCCACTTCTCTGCAACTGTGTGTCTTTCCATTTGGTTCCCTGAAGACTTCAAGCCTATTCCCATTTAAGGATTTTGCACTGGCTGTTCTCTCTGTAGGAATGCTCACTGCTTCATCTTTACATGGGTGCTTTCTTACTGTTCTTCAAGTCTCTGCTGAAATGTCATTTCCTAGAGATGCTTCTATAATGACTCAATCTAAAATAAGCCCCTAGGTGTGCTCTCTTTTATATCATCCTGTTTTAGTTCTTTGCATAGCATATGTCGGTGTTGGATATTTTTCTTGTTTACTCATGTCTTGGCTTTCTTGCTTCAAGAAGCAAGAAACAGTCTTCTCTCAAGCTTGTTCCACAAGTATAGAGACTTGTCTGTCTTCATGACAGCTACACTTCCTGATCCTAGAATAATGCCTGGCTCATAGTAACACTCCAAAACAATGAGCTGAATGAGTGAAGTCTCAGCCCAACCATTATCTGCTTAAAGAATCATTCTCTGATAGTCCTATTCCTCTCAGCTTATGCCACATACCCTGACCCCCTAAAACCCTGTGCATAACTCCCAGTAATTCATCTGATTCATTTAAGAAGTGTTTGTTGAACATCAGCAACATACAAGACAACATTCCAAGTGCTGGGAATACAGGAAGAAATCATCAGACCCTCTTTCTGTGGAGCTTTGAATATTGTTGAGAGAAGCAGACGATAAATGGTAAATTCCAGTGGTAATAGATGCACTTTTTTGAATAGATGCTTTTTTAAAGTAAAGCATGATAAAGGGAGGTAGGGAATACTGGGTGGTCAGAGAAGGACTCAGTCATAAGATAGCCTTTGAGCAGATATCTCCAGAAAGTGATACAGAAAATCATGCAGGTGTTTTGGAAGGAAAATCCCAGACATAGGCAACCAGAAAAGGGGTTTTGGATGAGAATGTGTTCAGAACATTCTGGTCTTGTTAAAAAGGCCGAGTAGTAATAGAGTAGAGTTGAAGAAGGGAAATGATTGTAGAAGGTGATATCAAAGGCAGATCATATGGAAATTTATGGACTGAGATTAAGGACTTACAGTTTTCCTCTCTAAGAGGGGGGAAGACATGATATGATTTATGTTTAACAGGTTCAGGGAGCTGGTAAGGGGTGGGAAGTGATGGCAGAAGCAGGAAGATGGTGCAAGTAAGAAATCATCATGATGCAGACTAGAATGAGCAGTAAGGAGATAATCTGGTTAGATGAATTTTTCATCACCTGTCTATAAAGTCTCAAAGTTCTCAGGACTGGAATTGTGTCTTATTCAACTTATCCCAGTAATCAAGTAGCTGACACATAGTAAGCCAATTGGGGTTAAATCTTTATTGAACTAAGTTGATAGACTATGGAGTTACACTTGAACAGTGTCGTGTACTTTTATCTCTCTGCCTGTTTGCCAAACTGTTTGCTGCTGCTGCTAAGTCGCTTCAGTCGTGTCCGATTCTGTGCAACCCCATAGATGGCAGCCCACGAGGCTCCCCTGTCCCTGGGATTCTCCAGGCAAGAACACTGGAGTGGGTTGCCATTTCCTTCTCCAAACTGTTTTAGTATTTCTTTTATTTAGTATTAGTATTTAGTATGTCTTTTATTTTTTAATTTAAACTAAGATTTTTTTTTTGGCTGCCCTGGCTCTTGGTTGCTGCATGTGGGCTTTCTCTAGTTGCGGTGCATGGGCTTCTCTTTGCATTGGCTTCCCTTGTTGCAGAGCACAGGTTCTGGGGTGCATGGACTTTAGTAGTTTCATCTTCTGGGCTCTCAGTGTAGGCTCAGTAGTTGTGGTGCACAGGCCTAGTTACCCCTTGGCATGTGAGCTCCTAGTCCCCGACCATAGATCAAACCCATGTCCCCTGCATAGCAAGGCAAATTCTTAATCACTGGACCACCAGGGAAGTCCCTAAAATAAGATTTTAAATGAAAGTGCATCAGCCTGTTTGATTATGTGAACTTCAGCTAATTCCGTGTGTGATATATACCTAGTTGACTGCGCAGAGATGGAACCACTGAATGAAAAGAATGTCAAGCCTACTCAGAGTAGAAAGCATACGTGGCTCAGGGAAAGACAGGGTATGTAAGTAAGAGGTTATTTGATTGGCCAGTGTTCAGTAAGTGTCCATGGCTGTGGAAAAGAGGATAGAAAGGAAGAACAGGGAAATAAATGGGGAAAAATAAAGACAGATTGGGGTAAAAGCAGGTGGGACAGGACCCAGTAAATAAAGGGCTTTAATTATATGTCCACAGGCCATCCATCTTGCTTTCAGATGCTTTCTGTCTATTCTCACTGCTAAGCCCCTGATCTAACACTCATTGCTTCAAAAATCAAATGAGCAAAGACAATCCTAACTGATCTTGGTCTCTGCTTACCCACAGTAGGTTGCAAGTCCTAGAGGAAGAGACTGCTGCTGCTGCTAGTCCTCACTTATTTTTAAGTCCCCAGGGCTTAAGAAAAGGGTTCAACATTTACTGGATTTGGTAGAAGTGTGTCAGCAGAATTGCCTTACACCATCATCCTACTTGATGATGTACTTACAGAGTACTGTACTTACATGCAAGGTTGTCAGTTTCTTTGCTTAAAACCTTACAGTGGCTCCCTGCTGCTTACAGGCTCCCTCTGTAGTATGATCCCAGCTGTCTTTCCACCTTCATCCACCCATTCTTCCGCAAAATAAAACAGGCCATCCTCGAGCACATCTTGCCACTTATTCATTCCTGATTTTAAAAGCTCATTTGCTGCATCTCTTTCAGTTTTCCTTTCTTATTACTAATACTCTTTCTCCTGTGCTTCCTGCCCTTCAGAATCCAGCTCCAGGCCTTGGATTCCCAAAATATCCCCTTTCAGATTCCCAAATATCCCCTTTCTCCTCCCTGAATTCTTAACAGTCTCCCTCATCCCAGCACTGCAGGTACCCTGAGCATGAGTACACCTGATGAGGGCAGGGACCTCTAACAATACCTGATTGATCTGGGCACTTAGCCGCTGGTGCATTTTGAAAGCAATTTCGTTTCAGTCCAGCCAGTCAACTTAGTATCATTTCTTAAGAATTCCTTCTGATAGCAAACATTTTGAGCAGGCACCTCATATTTATCTCACATCATCTTAGAAACCAGGGCTTTCCTGATAGCACAATTGGTAAAGAATCCACCTGCAATGCAGGAGACCCCAGTTCCATTCACGGGTCGGGAAGATTCCTTGGAGAAGGGATAGGCTACTCACTCCAGTTATTCTTGGACTTCTCTTGTGGCTTAGCCAGTAAAGAATTCGCCTGCAATGCAGGAAAGCTGGGTTCGATCCCTTGGTTGGGAAGATCCCCTAGAGAAGGGAAAGGCTACCCACTTCAGTATTCTGGCCTAGAGAATTCCATGGACATGGGGTCACAAAGAGTCAGACATAACTGAGCGACTTTCACTTCACTTCTTCTTCGTAATCCTGTTTTCTTTTCTTCACCTTTAGCATCCACTAAATCCCAAATACCTGCGGATTTTCCTCCTAAATATTTCTTCAGTCTGTGTCGTCTGTCCTAGTCTATATTACTGTCACTTTGACTATGCAGTAGATGATCTTGCTGGCCTGTTTACCTTCCTCTCCTCCTCCTCCTTCCCAACATCAACCTCTCCATCCCCGGACCTCCTCCATCGTATTACTGCTGTGGTATCTCTGAAATACAAATCAACTCTTTCATCCACAAGACACGTTTTGTACTTCTCAGCCTGGAATGTGAGGTTCTCTTTTCCACTTCCCCCATTCCCCACCCCAGTCTACTGCTGAGTCCTGCCTGTCCCCTCCTCCTCAGGCAGCCTGTTTTAGCCTTTATAATCTACATTTGTGGGCTTCTCTGGTGGCTCAGTGTTAAAGAATCTGCTTGCAATACAGGAGACATGGGCTTGATCCCTGGGTCAGGAAGATCCCTTGGAGAAGGAAATGGCAACCCACTCCAGTATTCTTGCCTGGGAAATCCCATGGACAGAGTAGTCTGGCAGGCTACCGTCCATGGAATCGGAAAGAGTCAGACATGACTTAGTGACTCAGTAACAACACTTTATGTTCAGTTTCCCCAATAGATTCTTTTTATTCCCCTGTGTCTCCAGACTCACTGTGCCCTCTGTGTGGTGTTCCCTTAAATTGTCCCCCATGCCAGGGACTAGAAAAATTTCTACTTTAATAGCATGTATAATATNTAGTCTGGCAGGCTACCGTCCATGGAATCGGAAAGAGTCAGACATGACTTAGTGACTCAGTAACAACACTTTATGTTCAGTTTCCCCAATAGATTCTTTTTATTCCCCTGTGTCTCCAGACTCACTGTGCCCTCTGTGTGGTGTTCCCTTAAATTGTCCCCCATGCCAGGGACTAGAAAAATTTCTACTTTAATAGCATGTATAATATTGTTTTAATTGCTTTTACAATGTTTTTCTTTTCCCTACTAACCGGAAGCTCCTTGAGGTCAGAAGTCATATTATTTATATATTTTCATCCCCAGTCTATTTTAGAGACCCTATTTCATCTTATATACATAATAAATGTTGATTACAGTGAATTGATTGATTAAATGAATAAGACCCAGGAACTGAGAGTCTTGACCAAAGCTGTGCAAAAGAAATATAACGAGAGGCACAGGTACAAGTCGCAATTAAATTTTCCAACTACATTTTAGAAAGTAAAAGGAAACAAATTTAAAAACGTATTTAAGTCATTTTATATCCAAAGCATCATTTCAACATATCAGTTCAGTTCACCTGTTCAGTGTGTCCGACTCTTTGCAACCCCATGAATCACAGCACGCCAGGCCTCCCTGTCCATCACCAATTCCCGGAGTTCACTCAAACTCATGCCCATCGAGTCAGTGATGCCATCCAGCCATCTCATCCNTGTCATCTGCATGTCTGAGGTTATTGATATTTCTCCCGGCAATCTTGATTCCAGCTTGTGCATCTTCCAGCCCAGCATTTCTCATGATGTACTCTGCATATAAGTTAAATAAGCAGGATGACAATATACAGCCTTGTGTACACTGGACTTTGAAGATTTAATGTGAAAAAAGGATATAGGATAACTCAGTAAGTTACTGAGTTATTATAGGATTATCCTATTATAGGATTATCCTATATCCTTTTTTCACACTAAGTCTTCAAAGTGTATATTTTATACTCATAACACATCCTGATTCAGACTGGCCATATTTCAAGCGCTCAGCAGCTGTATGTGGTCAATGGCTTCCATGCAGGTCTGTGAAGTTCTAGAGGGAGTGGTCAGGGTGAGGCCATTCCTACAGGGAGGAGAGCCCAGGGATGTGTCCTGCTGCAGGTGACGGAGAGATTTCATTAGAGGAGCTGCAGTGGGGATGGAAATTCATTTGAACATGTTAAAAAAAAATCCAGATGATGATTCAGAAAATAATTTTTCACTAGTCACATTAGTAAGTGTTACTCGCTCAATCGTGCCTGACTCTTTGCGACCCCATAGNATTCATTTGAACATGTTAAAAAAAAATCCAGATGATGATTCAGAAAATAATTTTTCACTAGTCACATTAGTAAGTGTTACTCGCTCAATCGTGCCTGACTCTTTGCGACCCCATAGACTGCAGCCCTCCAGGCTCCTCTGTCCATGAGATTTTCCAGGCAAGGATACTGGAGTGGGTTGCCATTTCCTTCTCCAAGGGATCTTCCCAACCCAGGGATCGAACCCGGGTCTCCTGCACTGCAGGCAGATTCTTGACCAACTCATATTTGATCACTTTGAAACATTGCATTAGTAGAGTATGTCAACAACAACAAAACACACACACACAGTGTAAAAGCCATGAATCATGTTTTTTGGTGTCTTACTGTGGACTGTAGCCCAGCAGACAGCCTCTCAGAGAGCTCTGAGAAACTGTTCCAAGAGGTAAGGGGGAGATGGGTACGTATGTGATTTTGGTAAAGTAATGAGCATGCAATAAACCATGCATCTCAATAGAAGGTTGCTTCTGGTCACCAGGAACAGGTATCTTAATTCATGACTTTAGTGCTTTTCTAACTCTGGAAAGATGCAAAAATCCAGATTCATAAAATTTATATGAAGGCCTATCCCACCAGGTTCCCCAGAATACAGAGGGCTCCAGTCTCCTTTCAGGGTATGTTGAAGGTCAGTGACTCCAGTGGCTAATGACTTAATTCATGTAGAACTGGATGGTGAGCAACTTTCTACAGTTGTCAGGTTCATAACCTGAAATAGTTAATGCAACTTTCAAATATGCTGTGGAATTGGGACTAAGTAACTAAATGAGGCAACAGACTAAAACTTATGGTCAAGCAGTTCATTTGCCTGCTATCTTAAGACTTAAACTTTACTTGAAATTAAAAGAGGAAGGTGATGGAAATGCTTATTTCCCAGTATTAGATGAACAGTCCTTGTCTTGATAAGTACCATTTGTTACCTATTTCAGTGTTGCTAAATATGGGTGTTTTTTTTTTTAATTTCTCAAAAACTCTTGCAATTATCTGTAACAACTTGGTCTCAGAGTAGGAACTCCTGAGCTAGCCCAGTCCTTTTCCTTCTCTCCGCCAGGCAAGTTGAGTTCCTAGTGTGTAGGGAAGTGTGAGTGAACTCTGCAGCTCCAGTCAGCAGGAAGACCTTGCCAAACCTGCTCTCTGCCCCACGTTAACATTGTGGTACTGCTTGAAGGCACCAGAGTGACCAGTGCTCATCCTTGGTGAAGGTGCTTCCTGAGGCCCCTTTGGTCTAGAATTTTCTCTTCTTTGCTAGAGGTTCCAGCTCTTCATATTTCCTTTGGCAGCACAGGTCCAGACCTATCTGCGTTTTTTCATCTCTAGACCCCCAGTTAGATGTCATCTTCTTAAGCTGGTGCCTGTGTGAGTGAGCGCCATGTCAGCATCTCTACCCGCTCCTCTCTAGCATTATAAGAAGGTAATTACATATGCTTCCACTTCATTGACTACACTAAAGCCTTTGACTGTGTGGGTCACAACAAACTGTGGAAAATTCTTAAAGAGATGGGAATACCAGACCACCTAACCTGCCTCCTGAGAAATCTATATGCAGGTCAAGAATCAACTGTTAGCATCAGACATGGAACAACAGACTGGTTCAAAATTGGAAAAGGAGTACATCAAGGCTGTATATTGTCACCCTGCTTATTTAACTTATATACGGAGTATATCATGAGAAAGGCCGGGCTGGATGAAGCGCAAGCTGGAATCAAGATTGCCAGGAGAAACATCAAAAAACTCAGATACGCAGATGACACCATCCTTATGGCAGAAAGTGAAGAGGAACTGAAGAGTCTCTTGATGAAAGGGAAAGAGAAGAGTGGAAAAAGCTGGCTTAAAACTCAGGAGTCAAAAATCCAAGATCATGGCATCCCGTCCCATCACTTCATGGCAAATAGATGGGGAAACAATGGAAACAGTGGCAGACTTTATTTTCTTGGGCTCCAAAATCACTGCAGATAGTGACTGTAGCCATGAAATTAAAAGACACTTGCTCCTTGGAAGAAAAACTGTGACCAACCTAGATAGCATATTAAAATGCAGAGACATTACTTTGCCAACAAAAGTACATCTAGTCAAAGCTATGGTTTTTCCAGTAGTCATGTATGGATGTGAGAGTTGGACCATAAAGAAAGCTGAGCACCGAAAAATTGATGCTTTTGGACTAGGATGTTGGAGAAGATTCTTGTGAGTCCCTTGAACTGCAAGGAGATCAAACCAGTCAAACCTAGGAAATCAGTCCCGAATAGTCATTGGAAGGTCTGATCCCAAAGCTGAAGCTCCAATACTTAGGCCACCTGAAGCAAAGAACTGACTCCTTTGAAAAGACCCTGATGCTGGGAAAGATTGAAGGCAAGAGAAGAAGGGGACAACAGAGGATGAGATGGTTGGATGGCATCACCAACTCGATGGACATGAGTTTGAGCAAGCTCTGGGAGTTGGTGATGGATAGGGAAGCCTGGTGTGCTGCAGTCCATGGGGTCACAGATTCGGACACAACTGAGCAACTGAACAGAACTGAATTGTTTTTTGATGTTAAAGTATCAAAAATGGAACCAATATTTCTCCCTTTGCCCAGTTTCCCAGTTGTTACCATTCCTCAGTCTTCTAGACTTTAAAATCTTGGCTCACAGTCCATTCTACACCCTTTACAACCTAGATCCAAATAGCTGTTTCCTTTGATTCACTGCACATAGTGTTTCCTAGAAGTCTGCCGTGTCATTTGCTTTCACGGGGCTCTGTCTTTACTCAGGCTTCCATACCTTGATAGCTGAATGTCTATGGTAACATTTTCTTGATCTCTCCTTACCCTGGGTGATGTTGTGTTCTGATCCAGGCTGTACACAGCAGCTATTCACATAATCTTCTTTGAACTGTATTTACCAAATTTCATTCATTCTAAGATGCATGTTTTTTCATCTCAGAAATTAGTATTTGTCTTACAAATAGTGTGTCATGGTGTAATTGACAGTGCATTTCTTTTTTAGTGGAATGTACAATATTAGAGCAGCCTACTACTGGTGATGCTTTATATTCAGTAGGATATAACACTTTACGTAATTTATGGGATACAGTGGAAACAGCATATGTTTTTCTGTTAGAAAAACTAGAATTCAAATTCTGGGTATGCAAATTATCTATCCTGTGACTCTGGGAAACTTGTTTGATTCTATGACACACAGCTGACCCCTCTGGAAAATGAATGGGATAGTACTTATCTTCCAGGATTGCTATGAGAATTCAGTGAGAGAACACAGCATGCCTGGCATGTGGAAAACACTTAACCAATGTTCTTTTTTTTTTTTAAGTCTTTCTCTTAAGAATCTGATGTAATGAAATTATTCACATGCATTTTTCTTTTGCCTTTTTTTAATATGGTAAAAGGCCTTTGATCAAGACATCTGTCTGAGGGGTGGTGCTTTGTGTCTGGTGCAGAAGGAATGTGAATAGGAAGAATATTCAAGAAATATGTCTTGTACACAAGAAAGGCTTATGCAGCCAGACAAAACCCTTAGAAGTCACCCTGTTAGCTTATAAGAAGATAGGTCTAAATTCCTTAAATCACTTATTTTAGCATATCAATCAGCACTGAGGACTCTGACCCTAGAGATCTGCTAAATTCCTTAAATCACTTATTTTAGCATATCAGTCAGCACTGAGGACTCTGACCCTGGAGATCTGCTACGTTGAGAAGGCCCAGCTTGTAAATGGGGCCGAGCTAGGACCCACCTGTGATCTCTAGGAAAATGATGGAGACAGAGGGACAGAGTTCAGTAGGCTTGCTAGCCCATCCCCTTTCTCAGAGTTGGGCTTCAGAAAAGGGGAGGTGGGTTAGATAAATGAAAACAGCTTGCCTCTGTTCTCTGCTTAGGACTCTGGAAAGAACTGGCCTCACAGCAGTCCCTGCTCTGCCCCCACCTATGCCAGCAGACCCAGATGTGGCCACAGATGGCCATGGCAACAGGAGGCCATGAGATTTACCTTCTCAAGCTACCCTCAGTTACCGTGTATCACATATGCTGAGGTAGAGCTACTGATATTCTCGAGGACAGGGAGAGGTGACCACACCTCTCCTAGGGTGGAAACACTGGCTGGAGGGTGGGCCCAAGGCCTGGACTTCTCATCCCCAGCAGGGCAGGGTGGCCGTAGCTGGCTGCAGAGCAGTACCAGGCTCTGACCAATCTGAGAGGGTATACCTAAGTTACAGCTGCCCCAACCAGCCATGCTGCCAGCGATGGCCGTCACCCGGGACTGTGCCCTGGTGATCCATTTTTCTCCTTTAGGATATGAGGCCACCCAGACATCATCTTAGGAAAAGAAGGAGGGGAAGGGGAAGCTGCAGTTTTTTCAAGAGTCAGCATCTTGATTCAAAAAAAGAATAAGCACTTAGTAAAGAGTCCTTGGAAATATCAGTTCGAACTAGGGTTTAAACTGAATAGAACAGAAGCTCATTTTATCTTGATAACCAGAAGATAGAGACTTAGCAGACCAAACCAACTGTAGACAAAATAAAGAAGCTATTATTCTCTGTGTCCATCCAAGATGTACACAGGTCAGTGAAATTATGTGGGTCTTATATTAGTTTGACCTTACTAATAATTACTGAACCAATCAATTCCTTAGTCTCACACTGAGGGTCCATCATCAGTTAGGTTGACAATGCTTTTCCTCTATTGCACCTTCTTCCACCACCACCCTCATGTTCAGTTGAGCCCAATCTCTATATTCATTTTTTCCTCCCAACTGTCTGCCTGCTCAGGAATCTCAAAATGCATTTTGCTTCCTGAGTTGCCAAAATACATCATTGGCTTTGTAATTGACAGGATGTGTTGTCATGCCCTTGGTCCTTTCTCCACATTGTCAACTAATCACTCCTTTTCCATTTTCCATTAATCAAATGTGTGCTTCTTTCTAAAGTGAAATGCATCTCCCCTTATTGAATCACACATCATTTCACTCAGGCCAGCACTTCAATTTGTCTAGCTTGCTTCGCATTTTGGTTCTGTCTGTCAAAGCCTAGGCAGGTCTTACCAAGATTGCTATTCTATAAAAGTCTTATAAGCGTGTTACATCATCCTGCTCCCATCCATGAGCCAGTTTATAAAAAGGGGGAAAGGAAGATTAGTAGATAGTAGAGGTGATAAAAGGGAAGAAAAACATTATGTCACAATTGACCTTCCTTGCTCCAACTGAATTTTAAAAACTGGCTCAACAGTTCTGCAGTATGGAATGGCTCCTCTAGAATTCTCAGGCTTGACTTCCCAAGACAGGATATTTGATCCTCCTTTACTTTGTGCACATTGCTTATCTTCTGTAGAACAGTGGCATTGTGGGAAACTCCAGAATTTATTGGAGGAGCTGTACTTTGCTGAACATGTAACTGCTAAATTGTGACTGTCCCTTACACAAACACTGGAAATCATCCAAGAGGATTAGTCCCTCAATAAACAGAATGAGAGATCCCCATTTGCAGGTGACACTTAAGTACCCCAGTCAGGTCTAATCACCATGAATGAAGTCTTTCTCAAACTCTGAACACAACGTAGCTATTTCTTTCCATCCTTATTTTCTATTTCTTATAGAAAGGAGAGGAGACCTTTTAACAAGTCTTTGCACAGTTGAAGACCATTCATTTAAGAGGTCTGCTCTGTCAAAAATCAGTTATAAACAACTGACAAAGTAAGTGAAGCCCAGTTTTCTTATCTATAAAGCAAAGTGTTTCTTCAGCCCAATTTTGTTTCCTATCAGCTCCACAAATTATGATGCCTCAACCTTCTGTCTATATTGGCAGGCCACAGCACCGTTCTGTCATTGCTGCTCTCTCTAGAGGTGCCTCTAGATACCCTCTCTGAAGAACAGACTCCTGTGCCTGTATCCTTCAGTTCCAGACTCCTGCCTTACTTCCTGATAATGTCTACCCCACATCTCCAGGGCAGGTTAAGGCACTTGGGTCCCATGGGCTTCACTCATTTATTCACAGACATTTATTGAGCCTCTGCTCTGCCTAGGCCGAGTTGTACATGCAGAAGATACTCTAGTGTTGAAAACACACGTAGTCCCTGCCCTCAGGGAGTTTACAGTCTCACAGAGAATACAGTCATCACAATGCTGACTGGGGTGGTGCTTGCGGCTGAGGAAATGCACAGAGCTCGGGGCTCGTATGATGAGGACACCTCATGGAACCTAGAGCACAGGAAGGCCAGCTGAGGAACTGGTACCAGTCTGTGCCAAATTCTGAAGGCTGGGTAGATGGCCAGGTTAATAAGACCGTGTCTGGCAAAAGGAACATATTTTCATAAGTAAATTTGGGAAGGAACTTTATGTAGCGCTCACTGCCTGCCAGGCACTTACTCTAAGTGCAGTATGTATATTAACTTGTTTAATCTTTCCTAGGAGCCTAGGAGGTAAATTCTATCTTTGCATTTTGTTAGATAAGGACACTTAGAAATATTGAAAGTAACCATTAGAGATCCCACAGCTAATAAGTGGCAGAGTCAGGATGTGAATCCGTGCTATTTGGCCCTAGAGTCTGTGTTCTTAATTAGTGTACCAAAAAGCCTCTTATATATTCATGAAAATTTATATAAATGTTTAGGTATATAATTTATACCTGTATATATGTGAGTCTATGTGCATATATAAATGTGTACTCACGTATACACGTGTTGTACAAATGTGTGTGAGGAATATACAGCTGGAACATGACCCATGAGTGACAACATGGTATAAGGTGAAGTTGGAGGCGAATCCCCATGGACAGAGGAGCCTGGCCGGCTACAGTCCATGAGGTCACACAGAGTTGGACACGACTAAGCACAGCTCAGCTCATGCAGGGTCTCATAAGTCAGGTCACAGATTCTAGACTCTGTCTTCGGGTGATAGGGAGCATAAGCCTGGAAAGTGCTATAAAGCAATGTTAGCAGCCCAGGTTCAAACCCCACATTGCTGCTTGCTACCTATGTGGTTGTGAACAAGTTACTTCTCTAGGCCTCAGCCTTTTCATTTACAAAATAGAGACAATATTTCTGCCTATTCCTGTGTTTTAAGAAGTAAGTTATTCTGTGTAGTGTCTCTTAGAATGAAAGGAAATCTTAACTAGGACATCAGATTTGCATTTTAAAAAGATTCCTCTGCCTGTAGGGTAGTGAGTGGATGAAAAGGAGCAAGAAGGGGAGCAGGGAGATGATTTAGGAAACTGACTTAGCAGCAGCAGCAGCAGTGATACAGGCCTGGGTGTGCACAGAAGGTCACTCCTGTATAGTGGTGGCTGATATTCCCCAGAGAGAGCAGAGCCATCCTTGAGTCTGTCACTCAGGCATATCATTTGCCTGTGGTCAAGTGCTCTGCCCCTGAAGGAAGTTGGTATCTCTTTGCAGCCTGGCTAAGGCTCCTTTATGCAGTGAGTTTCCCCAGCTTGGTCTCAACATCCATGCATGGGGCTCCTGACCTGAAGCTTCTTCTCTGCCTTCAAAAACTTCTGGTACCTTCTTTGTGTCCCCAAGTTCACTAAGCCTTAAATAGTCAGAGGCCCTGCCTTAGTTGAGTGCTTAGTTCTTTCTTACCATCACATTACCATTCGTTGTTAGGACTGTCCCGAGGCCACATCTCCCAAGACACATAGGCATCAGGTTTGAGGAGTTAGTCATCTTTGTGAGGCTTTGAATGAAACATTATCCTCCCTCACGCTATTGGATACTCTTTCTGGGGAGTATATATGACCACTGGGGCCAGCCTGTTCTTGTGCTTGATTTAGGACCTGATTTTCTCAGAAATCAGGATACCTTAGTCATGCTCCCATCTATCCTAGTCAGATAACACTTGACCAAGAGAAAAACTGCAGGTGACCTAAGAGACTTCCCTGGTGGCTCAGATGGTAAAGCATCTGCCTGTAGTGCAGGAGACCTGGGTTTGATCCCTGGGTCAGGAAGATCCCTTCCTAGAAAAGGAAATGGCAACCCACTCCAGTGCTCTTGCCTGGAAAATCCCATGGACAGAGGAGCATAGTAGGCTACAGTCCATGGGGTCACAAAGAGTCAGACATGACTGAGCAACTTCACTATCACTAAGTCATCAGCATTTGCAATAGTTCTAATAAAAGTGACTACAAATAATGTGCCCGAGTGAAAAACCCAAAGTTGGTTCTGTTCCAGCCATTTTTCTTTCCCCCTTTCTTGTATCCCATGCATCTGGGGAAGGTCACTCTTAACCAGAGTAAGGATTTCCAGATCCATACACAGTAGCTTATCACTGGAAACAGTATCTGACAAACCTAGTCTGAGGCGTAAGAATGCATGTACACCTATGGCTGATTCACATTGATGGGTGGCAGAAACCAACACAACATTATAAAGCAGTTATCCTCCAATTACATTTTTCAAATTAAATTTATTTTTTTAAGAGCACAAGGTCTTTTCAAAGCCATGTGTTATAAATGTAAAAGCCAGTAAGACTAGAGAAATACTGTTTTAATAGAAACAAACTCCGAACTATAAAGTAATGTGAGTTTTTTCAATACAAAGCAAGGTAATTCCTACAGAGGAAGATGCCCTAGGCAAGGGCAGAATCAGTGTGTAGCCTCCCTTGGTAATACCTTTGACAAGCAGCCTTAGTACCATGTTTGCTCAATACCAGAACCAGTCGTGCTGTCTCTGTAGTTACACTTTTTTGCATTCAGATAGTGTAGTTACACTTATTTGCATTCAGATAGAGAAGGCGATGGCACCCCACTCCAGCACTCTTGCCTGGAAAATCCCATGGATGGAGGAGCCTGGTGGGCTGCAGTCCATGGGGTCGTGAAGAGTCATACGCGACTGAGCAACTTCCCTTTCACTTTTCACTTTCATACGTTGGAGAAGGCAATGGCAACACTCCAGTGTTCTTGCCTGGAGAATCCCAGGGACGGGGAGCCTGGTGGGCTGCCGTCTATGGGGTCACACAGAGTCGGACACGACTGAAGCGACTCAGCAGCAGCAGCAGCAGTGTCATATGGCTTCCCAGGTGGCACTAGTGGTAAGAATCTGCCTGCCAGTGCAGGAGACACTAAGAGACTCCTGGGTAGGGAAGATCCCCTGGAGTAGGAAATGGCCCCCCACTCTAATATTCTTGCCTGGAAAATTCCATGGGCAGAGGAGCCTGGCACACTACAGCCCATGGGGCTGCAAAGAGTCAGACACTACTGAGCAGCTGAACATACACACAGTGTCCTATAGCATGGGAAAATTGAGAAGGAAAATATTTTGGAAAATATTTTAATTTCAAAGTCTCTTAATGTGAAGCCATTATAAATTGAAATTTGACTTTTTGTTTTATTTTGATAAAGCATAAGGCTATTATTTGTTTCTTACGCAGTTGCTTTATTGTTTGTTCAATAATCTTAGTATTTAAATGATTGTGTCTGATTTCAACTGGTAAAATTTGTTAGAGCTTTTATTTTCTGGCTTTTTTGTTTTCAGACCAATTCAGCACATTATAATGAGCATGATAAATTAGCTTCCCTAAGAATATTTTTAAAGAAGTTAGATAGTTTTAAGTGAAAAAGATAAAATCAAATTACTTTCCTGAGCTTTTATATTTAATGATGAAATAAGCAAAGGCGCATAAAATGTGCTGTCAACAAGGCAGTATTCCAATAAATAGTAAATTAAATTCTAGTGTCTGCAGTGCTTGGACATTAGGCCAGAAGCTAAACTTAATTTTTAAAGTATATGATAAATCTTGTCTTTTTGAGCACTTTGGGTTCCAGCCACTTCTTGCCAGTTATTGATTATGTGGATATATGGCATTTCTATTTGCCCATAATGGTGTTTTGTGTGGCATAGCTAAATGTTTCATTTATTTATTTCCTCCTTGTCTTCATGGTTGCTTGATTTTATTTTTCATCATTTTCTGCTCATAAAGACATTTGAGAAAGAACAATTTAAATATTCTCTTACTTCCAGCTTTTCTTCAAACAGTGCAATTGAAGTAAGGACACATGTATCTGTGAAGGCAGTGGTGGCCAGATTTTAAAGAAATAACAGGTGCAAAAACTAGAATAAAAGACTCCTATAGATGGCAAATAAATCTTGTGACATTTAGGCTTCTATTTAAAAAATAAGTGAATGCCTTGCTTTGACTTTTACCATGGTCATTTGTTCACATATATTTAGTGAGATCTTATTGTTTAGCTCTTCATATAGTAGGTGCATGATTTAAACATTTCCGTTCTTACTCTCAGTTCTTTTGAGTTGGAGTTGTAAGACCTGTAGAAAATCACAGTCCAAGCTAGATGTGCAGAGTATTACTGAGATATAATTCAGTTCATGTATCATAAAAATTTGCCCATTTAAAGTATACAATTCAGTGTTTTTAGTATATTCACAGTTATATAATCACTACCAAAATCAATTTTAGAATATTTTCATCATCTGAAGAAGAAATCCCGTCCCTTTGGCATCCCAGGCCTGGACAACCAGTAATCTACTTTTTGACCGTATAGATTTGCCTATTCTAGACCTTTCATGTAAATGGAATCATGCAACAGATCTTTTGTGACTAGCTTCTTTTCCTGAGGATAGCATTTTCAAGGCTCATCCATGTTGTAACACGTGTCAGTATTTCATTACTTTTTTCTTGCCAGAACATAGCCCATTGTGTGATGTATATCATTTTTATTTATCCATTGATCACTTTATAGACATTTGAAATGTTCCCACTTTTGGGCTATTATGCATACTACTGTTATGAACATTCATGTACAAATACTTTGTCAGGAGGTAGGTTTTCATCTCTCTTGGGTATATATCAAGAATTATTTGCTGGATCATATGGTAATTCTGTTCAATTATTTGGGGAACTGCCAGACTGTTTTCTAAAGTGGCTGCACTGTTTATATTCCTACCAGCAGTTCATGAGGTTTGTAATTGCTCCACATCTTTATCAACACTTGTTATCAGTCTTTTTGATCATAGCTATCCTAGTGGGTATGAAGTGTTATCTTGTAGTTTTGATTTGTAATCCCCCTGATGACTAATGAAATTATCTTTCCATGTGGTAATATTGATTAGATTATTGTTTATTGGCAATCTGTATATATCCTATGAAGAAATATCACTCAGATCTTTTGTCTCTTTTAAAATGGGTTGTTTTATTGAGTTGTAGGAGTTCCTAATATATTCCAGATACAAACCTATTATCAAATATGATTTGCAAATATTTTCTTCCATTTTAACGGTGCTTTCTTCACTTTTTTGTTAGTGTCTTTTGAAGCACAATTTTTTTTTTAATTTTGAGAAGTAGAATTTGTTTTATTTATAACTTCACAATCATATCTAAAAAATCATTGTCAAATCCAAGTCACAAAGATGTTTTCTATAAGAATCTGATTTTATAGTTTTAACTCTTAATTTATGTTTCAGATCCATTTTTAGGTAATTTTTATATATGGTGTGAGGTAGGAATAAAACCTCACTCTATTGCATGTAACTGTCCAGTTATCGCAATACTGTTGACTATTTTGCCCCCCTTGTTGAAATTAGTTGACCATAAGTATGAGAATTTGTATCTGGATTTTTAATTTTATTCCAATGAATACACTTATGCCAGTATCACACTATCTTGATTATTGTAGCTTCATCAGTTCAGTTCAGTCGCTCAGTCATGTCTGACTCTTTGCGACCCCATGAACCACACACAGCACGCCAGGCCTCTGTGTCCATCACCAACTCCCAGAGTCCACCCAAACCCATGTCCATTGAGTCGTTGATGCCATCCAACCATCTCATCCTCTGTCATCCCCTTCTCCTCTTGCCCTCAATCTTCCCCAGCATCAGGGTCTTTTTCAAGGCTGCAATCACCATCTGCAGTGATTTTGGAGCCCAGAAAAATAGTCAGCCACTGTTTCCACTGTTTCCCCATCTATTTGCCATGAAGTCATGAGACCAGATGCCGTAATCTTCGTTTTCTGAATGTTGAGCTTTAAGCCAACTTTTCCACTCTCCTCTTTCACTTTCATCAAGAGGCTTTTTCAGTTCCTCTTCACTTTGTCCCATAAAGGTGTTGTCATTTGCATATCTGATTCCAGCAATCTTGATTCCAGTTTGTGCTTCCTCCAGCCCACCGTTTTTCATGATGTACTCTGCATGTAAGTTAAATAAGTAGGGTGACAATATACAGCCTTGACATATTCCTTTTCCTATTTGGAACCAATCTGTTGTTCCATGTCTAACTGTTGCTTCCTGACCTGTATATAGGTTTCTCAAGAGGCAGGTTAGGTCTGGTCTTTCAGAATTTTCCACAGTTTATTGTGATCCACACAGTCAATGGCTTTGGCATAGTCAATAAAGCAGAAATAGATGTTTTCCTGGAACTCTCTTGCTTTTTCCATGATTCAGCAGATGTTGGCAATTTGATCTCTGGTTCCTCTGCCTTTTCTAAAACCAGCTTGAACATCTGGAAGTTCATGGTTTACACATTGCTGAAGTCTGGCTTGGAGAATTTTAAGCATTACTTTACTCGCATGTGAGATGAGTGCAATTGTGTTGTAGCTTCTTACTGAGTTTGAAATCTGGAAGTGTGAGTCTTCTAACTTAATTCTCCTTTTGCCAAGATTATTTTGGTTGTTCTGGGTCTCTTGAATTTCCATATCATTTTTAGGATCAGCTTGTCAATTTCTGTAAGCCAGCTGGAAGTTTTATAGTGATTGCATTGAATCTATGGCTTTATCTAGAGATGTTGCCATCTTAATATTTACTCCCCTCATCCATTTATAGAGGATGTCTTTCAATGATGTTTTGTAATTTTCAAAATGTAAAATTTGCATATCTTTTGTTCAGTTTATTTATGAGCTTTTTATTCTTTCTCACGCTCTTAAGTGGACTTTTTTATTTATCTTAGATTGTTCTTGCTAGTATATAGAAGTACAGTTCAGTTCAGTTGCTCAGTCATGTCTGACTCTTTGCCACCCCATGGACCGCAGCACGCCAGGCTTCCCTGTCCATCACCAACTCCTGGAGCTTACTCAAACTCATGTCCATTGAGTCGATGATGCCATCCAACCATCTTATCCTCTGTCGTCTCCTTCTCCTCCTGCCTTCAATCTTTCCCAACATCAGGGTCTTTTCCAATGAGTCAGTTCTTCACATCAGGTGGCCATAGTATTGGAATTTCAGTTTCAGCATCAGGCCTTCCAATGAATATTCAGGACTGATTTCCTTTAGGATTGACTTGTTGGATCTCCTTGCTATCCAAGGGACTCTGAAGAATCTTCTCCAACACCATAGTTCAGAAGCATCAATTCTTCAGTGCTCAGCTTTCTTTATAGTCCAACTCTCACATCCATGTATAACTATTGGAAAAACCATAGCCTTGACTAGACGGACCTATGTTGGCAAAGTGATGTCTCTGCTTTTTAATATGCTGTCTAGGTTGGTCATAACTTTTCTTCCAAGGAGCAAGCATCTTTTAATTTCATGGCTGCAGTGACCATCTGCAGTGATTTTGGAGCCCAAGAAAATAAAGTCTGTCACTGTTTCCATGGTTTCTCCATCTATTTGCCATGAAGTGATGGGACCTGATGCCGTGACCTTAGTTTTCCTAATATTGAGTTTTACAGTTGGGTTTTATACATCGATCATGTATTCTACAACCTTGCACAACTCATTATAAAGTTTTAGTGGCTTCCTTAGAATTTTCAATATGTAAGATTTTGTGATCTATGAATATAGGTAGATCTACTTTCTCCTTTCCTCTATGGACTTATTTCTTTTCTTTCCCAGTTGCCCAGTATAGTGTAGAATAAAAGTGGAAATAATGGATATCTTTCTTCTGCGTCTCATCTTAGGCAGAATGCTTTCAGTGCTCCTTAAGTATAATGTTAGATATGTTTTTCTTTAATACATGCCCTTTACTCAGGTTGAAGAAGTTGATTTCTATTACTAGTTGAGGGTTGCTTTTTTTTTTTTAAACAAAGCAATGTTGGGTTTAGTTGGACTCTTTTTATATCTGTTGAGACTGACTATATTGGCTTTGTCCTTTATTCTATTAATATGTAGCATCTTCCATTAGTTGATTTTCTGATGCTAAACCAACCCTACATTTATGGAATAAATCCCACCTAGTTGTGTTGTATAATTCTTTTTATGTGCTACCAGGTTAAGAATTTTAGTACTTTTGTTGAGGATGTTTATTTTCATAAGAGATGTTGCTTTGTATTTTCCTCATAATATTTTTGTCTAGCAGTGGTACCAAGATCATACTGGTCTCAGAGTAAGTTATGAATGTTCTTTTGTAGACTGAATAATTGATACAAATTCTTTTGTAAACATTTGGTAGAATTCACCAGTTTATCCATCTGAACCTAGGTTTTTCTTTTTATGCAGATCTCTTTTCATAAATATCTTCACATTTTCTATTCTATCTTGAGTCAAGTTACATAGCCAGTGTCTCTCTAGAAATTTGTCCATTTCATGTAAGGGATCTAATTAATTGGCACACAGATGTCCATAGTATTGTCTAATAATTCTTTTATTTCTGTAAGGTTAGTATTTATAGCCTCTTTCACTCCACATTTTAGATAGCTTTTTTGTTGTTGTTGTTGTTCTATTCAGTTAATTTTGTCTCTTTTGTTGATATCTTCAAAGAACCAGTTTTTGGTTTCACTGTTTTTTTCTAAATTTTCTATTCTGTTTCATTAATTTCCATTGTCATCTATTATTTCCTTCCTCCTGCTTGCTTTGGCTTGCCCTTGATCTCCTCTTCCTATTGTCTTCAGTTAAATTATTGAAATCTTAATTTTTGTATAGGTGTTTACAGCTCTAAATTCCCTCTAAGTACTACTTTATTTGCATCTCATAGTTTCAATATGTTGTATCTTCATTTTTACTCATCTCAAAAGTAATTTTTAATATCCCTGGTAATTTCTTCTTTGATTCATTGGTTATTTAGGAGTATTAATTTCCAAATACTTGTGAATTTTCCAAGTTTCTGTTATTCATTTCTGATACCATCCTATTGTATTCAGAGAACATACTTTGTATGAATTAAATCCATTTAAGGTTTTTTTTTTTACATTTTTTTTCCTTTTAATACTTTATTCTATTTTACAGTACTGTATTGGTTTTGCCATACATTGACATGAATCATCCACAGGTGTACACAATCTCCCCATGCTGAAGCCCCCTCCCAGCTCCCTCCCCCC
>SJYW01038472.1:518284-548814 GCA_006410735.1 Raphicerus campestris
GGTAATGAACAGGGAGGCCTGGCATGCTGCGATTCATGGGGTCACAAAGAGTCGGACACGACTGAGCGACTGAACTGAACTGAACTAATCCAAGTGTATTTTCAAATAACATTGTACCTCTTCAAAGATAGTGTATCTTATAATAACAAAACAATCCTTGCTCCTTCTTCAGATGTGTATAAGAGACAGGATAAATGGAACCAAATAGAAAGCCCAGAAATAACCCCATACACCTATGATCAATTAATCTATGACAAATGAGGCAGGAATATACAGTGGAGAAAAAAACAGTGTCTTTAATTAGTGGTGCTGGTCAAACTGGACAGCTGCGTGTAAAAGAATGAAATTAGAGCATTCTCTAACACCATACACAAAAATATATTCAAAATAGATTAGATTAAAAACCTAAATGTAAGACCAGATACTATAAAACCCCATGAGGAAAACGCTGGCAAGACACTCTTTCACATAAATTGCAGCAATATCTTTTTTGATCCATTTCCTACAGTAATGTAGAGAAGGAAATGGCAACCCACTCCAGTACTCTTGCCTGGAAAATTCCAAGGATGGAGGAGCCTGGTGGGCTGCAGTCCATGGGGTCACAAAGAGTCAGTCAGACATGACTAAGTGATGAAAACACACACACACTACAGTAATGGAAATAAAAGCAAAAATAAACAAATAGGACCTAATTGAACTTTTAAGATTTTTCACAACAAAAGAAACCATAAACAAAATGAAAAAAAATCTACAGAATTGGGAGAAGATATTTGCAAATGATGCAACTGACAAGGGATTCATATTCAAAATATACAAATAGCTGATATGCCTCAATATCAGAAAAAAAAAATCAAAAAAGGGCAGAAGATCTAAATGGACATTTCTCCAAAGAAAGCATACAAAAGGCACATGAAAAGATGCTTGATGTCACTAATTACTAGGGAAATGCAAATCAAAACTACAGTGAGGTAGCACCTCATATCAGTCAGAATAGCCATCATCAAACCTACAAATAAATGCTGGAGAGGATGTGGAGACAAAGGAATCCTCATGCACGGTTAATGGGACTGTAAACTGGTGCAGCCACTATGGAGAACAGTGTGGAGGTTCCTTAAAAAACTAAAAATAGAGCCACTGTATGAACCTGCAGTCCCACTCCTGAGTATACATCTGGAGAAAAACAGGGTCCAATAGGTACATGCACCCCAGTGTCCATTGCAGCACTGTTTACAATAGATAAGACATACAAGCTATCAAAATGTCCATCAACAGATGAATTGATAAAGAATATTGTAGTACAATGGAATGTTACTTAGTTTAAAAAAGAATGAAATAATGACATTTGCAGCAACATATATGAGCCTAGAGATTATCATACTAAGTGAAGTAAATCAGACAAATATCATGATATCACTTATATGTGAAATATTGGGGAAAAAAGATACAAATGAACTTATTTCCAAAATAGGAAGAATTCACAGACATAAAACAAACAAACATATGGTTACCAAAGGGAAAAGGAGGATGGGGAAGGGATAATTGGGAGGTTGGGATTAACATATACATGCTACTGTATATAAAATAGATAACCAACAAAGACCTACTACATGGCACAGGGAGCTATACTCAATATTTCCTAATAACCTTTAAGGGAAGGTTATTAGAATTGCTGTGCTATACACCTGAAACTAACATGACATCATAAATCATCTATACTTCAATTTTTTTAAAAAAGTAAAATTAAAAGATACTTTAAAATGTTTAAAAATAATGGAATGTCAGATTTAAAGAGTTAAAAGAAAAATACAAACTAGATTCCTATACTTATTCAAAGTATCCTGCAGAAGTGAAGACAAAACTAAGATATTTACAGACAAAAACAGTTTGTTATCAGCTACCCACAGTTAAATAAAAGCTAAAAGATTTTTTTCTGCCTTTGTGATAATGACCATAAATAGAAGCTCAAATTCATAAGAAGGAATTAAGAGTGCTGAGAAGGGTAATATGAAAGAATATTAACTGTATAAACTACAATAATAATGCTTTGTAGATATTATAACATATAAGGAAGTAAGATATTTGGCAGTTCACCTCTTTTAAAGATAGTCTTATGTTATTTGGGAAAGGATAAAAATTACAAATGTAGACTGAACTGTACTAAGAATGAGTGCTATAATATCCCTATATATATATATAGGAGACACACTAAAAGAGATACAAAAAGATGTAAATAAAAATCTCTTGGCAGAGATCCAACAAAATAACAATAATTCCTTTAAAAGGAAAATGGAAAAGAAGAATAAAGAATGGATGGGGAAGATGGAGGAGCAGGGTAGCACTGAGCTCACCGCCTCTCACAGAAACACCAGAATTACAACTAATGATGAGAAAGACTACCCACACAAGTAGTTTAACACCAGCTCTGGGACCCCTGGGCCCTGCAGCCAGAGACCCCAGGCCCCAGCTGTGCCTGCTAGTGGGCTGGCATTAGCAGTAAGTCCCAGTTTCGTTCACCAGTGGACAGATAAAGCAGTGGGATTTCCTGGTCCCACCCTTCCCACCAGTGGGTGGTCACCATCACCAAGACCATGACAGCCCCACAGCCTGACTTGTCAAGAATCAAAACACATACCAGCAAGCTGGCACTCTCCCAGGGAGCCCCCGTGGCTCTGACTGACCATAAGCAGGCCAATTCCAGCACTGAGACACCTTGGGCCCCTCAGTAAGTGTCCTCAGGATCCAGCCACATTCGCCAGAGAAGCTAACACCAGCTTTAAGAACCCCAGGGCTCTGCAGCCAGAGACCCTGCGACCCACGTCAACCAGCCAGTGAGCCAGCACTAGTCATCGGAACCCCTGGCCCAGTCCCTGATCCTGACTACCAGCAGGTCAAAACCAGCGCCGAGTTACCATGGATTCATCACAGTCAACCACCCTGGGATCCAGTTACACCAGCCAACCAGCACAAGGTTGAAGAATACCGAAACCTTCAGCCAGATTTGTCAGGAACCAGCCCCACCTACAAGCAGTCCAATGCTAGATCTGCAAACCCCTGCTTTGTAACCACCCACCCCAAAACCTGACTCCACCCAGCAGTGAGTCACAAATAGCCCAGGGACCCTGCCCCCAGGGTCACAACCCAGTCCTGCCAACCAGTGGCTGGCAGCATCTGAACAAGGTAAGGCCTGGCAATCAACCAAACCAGGGGCCAGTCACAGCTACCAGACCTCCCACAGTAGTCAGCCCGCCACAACAGAAGAACTCACATAGCCTCTTAGGGGTACCCCTAGAGTGAATAGTTCTGGTGACCAGAGAGGAGTGTGCTACTGGGAAACATAGTCAGGAACCATAACCTATCAGATGCATATAAATACAAACAGCAAATTAAGCAAAACAAAATGACAGAGGACCGTGTTCAAATTAAGGATAAAAATCCCAGAAGAACTAAGTAAAGTCGAGATGGGCAATCTACTCAGTAAAGAGTTGAAGATAATGATTGTAAAGATGATCAAAAAACTCAGGAGAAGAATGGATAAACAAAGGATAAACAGAATAAAAAGTGAGATGTATTTAACAAAGAATTAAAAAATAGAGGAACCAAAGAATATAATAATTGAAATTTTAAAATATACTAAACGGGAGCAACAGAAGACTAAATGATACAAAGCAATGGGTCAGCGAGCTTAAAAATAGAGTAATGAAGCCACTGAACAGAAAAAGAAAATAAATGAGAACAGGTTCAAAGACCTCTGGGACAATACCAATTGTACTAACATTTGCATTATAGGGTCCCCAAAGAAGTGAGAGAGAAAGGGGCAGAACATATTTGAAGACATAATACTTGCAAACTTCTATAACTTGGGAAAGGAGACATTCCAGACAGGATCAGCGCAAAGGGGCCAAACCAAGACACATTGTAATTGTTGTTCAGTCGCTAAGTCATGTCAGACTCTTCGTGACCTCATGAACTGCAGCATGCCAGGCTTCCTTGTCCTTCACTGTCTCCCAGAGTTGGCTCAAACTCATGTCTACTGAGTCAGTGATGCCACCCAACCATCTCATCCTCTGTTGCCCTCTTCTTCTCCTGCCCACAATCTTTCCCAGGGTGTTTTCCAGTGAATTGGCTCTTCCCAACAGGTGGCCAAAGGACTGGAGCTTCAGCATCAGTCCTTCCAGTGAATATTCAGGGTTGATTTCCTCTAGGATTGACTGGTTTGAACTCCAAGGGACTGTGAAGAGTCTTCTCCAGCATCATAATTCAAAAGCATCAGTTCTTTGATGCCAGCCTTCTTTATGGTCCAACTTTTACATTTGTATGTGATTACTGGAAAAACCATAGCTTTGCATACATGGACCTTTGTCAGTGAAGTGATGTCTCTGCTTCTTAATACACTATTTAAGTTTGTTATAGCTTTCCTTCCAAGGAGCAAGTGTCTTAATATTGTGGCTGCAGTCACCATCCACAATGATATTGGAACCCATGAAAATAAAATCTGTCACTGTTTACACATTTTCCCAAAGTTAGTAGAAAGAAAGAAATCCTAAAGAATAGAACAGAAATAAATGAAATGGATACTAAAAGATAAATTTAGAAAAGATCAAGGAAATAAAGAGCTGGTTCTTTGAAAAGATAAAGTTGACAAACCTTTAGCCANGTCTTAATACTGTGACTGCAGTCAACATCCACAATGATATTGGAACCCATGAAAATAAAATCTGTCACTGTTTACACATTTTCCCAAAGTTAGTAGAAAGAAAAAAATCCTAAAGAATAGAACAGAAATAAATGAAATGGTTACTAAAAGATAAATTTAGAAAAGATCAAGGAAATAAAGAGCTGGTTCTTTGAAAAGATAAAGTTGACAAACCTTTAGCCAGACTTATTAAAAAGAGAGGGCCCAATAAAACCAGGAATGAAAAAGGAGAAATTACAACTGGCACCACATAAAAATAAAAGATCATAATCAATTACTATGAACAACTATACTCCAATAAAATAGACAACCTAGAAGAAATGGAAAAATTCCTAGAAATGTACAATCTTCCAAAACTGAACCAGGAAGAAACAGAAAATATGAGCAGATCACTTATTGATAATGAAATAGAATCAGGAATGAAACAAACTCCCAACAAGCAAAGGTCCAGGATCCAATGGCTTCGCAGATGAATTCTACTAAACATTTAGAGAAGAGTTAACACCAATAGTTTGAGTTAGTTCTCAAATTATTCCAAAACATTGCAAAACAAGGAAAGCTTCTGAACATGTTCTGTGAAGCCAGTATCCAAAGATATCACACACAAAAAGGAAGATAGGCCAGGATCACTGATGAACACAGATGCAAAAATACTCAATAAAATGTTAGTAAAATGATACCATAAAAGGATTGTACACTATGATCAAGTGGGATTTATACCAGGGATACAAGGAAGGTTTAATATACACAAATCAATCAATGAGATAAACCTTAAATAATAAAAATCATATGAACTCAATAGCTGTAGACAAGGTGTTTTGACAAAATTCAACATCCATTTATAAAAAAAATTCTCCACAAAATGGGTATAAATGGAACATATCTCAACATAATAATGAGAGATATATGATCATATATATGATAAGCCCAAACTTCCTTTGTGGCTCAGTGGTAAAAAAATCTGCCTGCAATGCAGGATACACAGGTTTGATCACTGGGTCAGGAAGATTCCTCTGGAGAAGAAAATGACAACCCACTCCAGTATTCCTGCCTGGGAAATGCTATGGACAGAGGAGCCTGGTGGGCTATAGTCCATGGCGTCGCAAAGGGTAAAAAATGACTTAGTGACTAAACAACAGGATAAGCCCACAGCTGACATCATACTCAGCAGTGAAAAGATGAAAGCATTTCCACTAAGGTCAGGAACAAGACAAGGATACCCAGTCTTTCTAGTTTTACTCAACATAGTATTGGAAGTCCTAGCCACAGCAATCACACAAGAAATAAACACTATCCAGATTGGAAGGCAAGAGGTGAAACTGTCAAGGGGCTAGAAAAACAGAAGGTTAAACCCAAAGAGACTGAAAAGGGCACAGTCATCAGAATGCAAAAGCTTTTAAAACATTTTCAAAAGATTCTCAGTACCATTTNCCTAAAGCCCTACAACTGTTAAGATATGGAGCCAGGATTCCAACCTAGGTCTCTTTAATTCCAAAACCCATACTCTTCCTACAACAAGACCCTAAGTGGCATAATTAAAAGCCATAGTAAGGTGTAGAACCAAAGTCCATATTTCCCAGTCTATTTTTACTTCCACTACAAAAGTGCAAAAAATGGAAAAATAATACCCTATTTTATGGAATTGTTCAACACACAGTTGAATGAATCAGATAAAATTATCACTGATCTAGTAGGCAGTGTACTTTTCTCCAGTGAGGAATAAAGCTTTGTTGCCCAAGGCTTTATTAAGATTGTTTAAGCCAACCATTAAATTCTGTAATAAACTTCAACTTTTTAAATCTAATTTCCCTGGAGAGAAACTTGAAGCTGCCAAAATCTGTACTTGGAAATGTCATACATGCAAATTGTGAAAACAGCAAAAAGATCTCTTAGGTATTTTTTTTCCTCACACTTACCCGTATCTCATAATACAAACAAGGTCTATGTCTTTCACGCCAAACCAACCTAAAGTCTCCATGTGATTCCAAAGATATGTGCTTCTCACAATGTTGTTCAATAAAACAACCAAGAAATCTATGTAATATCTATCATGTATAAGACTTGATGCTGCTGCTGCTGCTACTAAGTCACTTCACTGGTGTCCAACTCTGTGCAACCCCATAGACGGCAGCCCACCAGGCTCTCCCATCCCTGAGATTCTCCAGGCAAGAACACTGGAGTGGGTCGCCATTTCCTTCTTCAATGCATGAAAGTGAAAAGGGAAAATAAAGTCGCTCAGTCGTGTCTGACTCTTCGTGACCCCATGGACTGCAGCCTACCAGGCTCCTCCGTCCATGGGATTTTCCAGGCAAGAGTACTGGAGTGGGTTGCCATTGCCTTCTCCTGTAAGACTTGATGCTAAGAGATATAAAAGTAACATACTACCTCTATACTCTTAACTACCTGCCTAAACAGAGAAGAGGGAAAGAGAAATTTCCATGCAGTTCAATATTTTTCAGTTTGGCAAATTTGAAAATATGGTATTAAGTGCTGTGGGAGCCAAATGGAGAAAGTTGTTCTGATTCTGTGGGTCAGAAAAGACCTCCAGAGGAAGTAAGGTTTGCAGTGAAGCTAGGACTAAGTGCTTTCCATCTTTACAGGATATGAGGTTCCTTGAATGTGTAGACAAGGAGTTCCTGAATGTAGTTGAATATAGGTTTCATTATAGGGCATTGGGGAACACGAGCCAAGAATTGTAGTTTGAGGTCAGATGTTTTAAGTTTCAGCTTACAATTTCAGCAATGAGAGGGATTTCTGTTCCGATGTGTTACTCTGGAGGTAGTGTTTTGAAGAGGGTGGAGGTAGTAAGATTAGGAGCTGAACCACTGTTATGATCCATATAATTTAGTGTAGTGAGAGGTAGAATAGTGAGGAGGTCATAGATCAGAGATGCTTAAGATACAGAATTGATGTTGGCTATTTAAATCTGGGGACTAAAGGAGAAGAATGAGTCAAAGCTGATTATGCCAGTACCCAGGGTGTTGGCTCTTCCATCATCATAGATGCTTAAGTATACACACAAATCACATTTTAGAGTAACCTACAATCCATGTTTATAAAAGATGACTATATGCTGAAAATAAACTGTACAGACCGGCAAGAACATATCATATTCCTCATTACTTAAAAATCTGTGTTTTCTGATTCTTTTCTCTCTTAATATAAGAAGCGAGTGAAAATGGTAACCAAGAGTGAGTAAGGAGGAAGTTGAGTCACAGTTTGGTTATTGATGGCCTGGTGGATTGTTTAGAAAACATTGTTTAAGAAAAATGGGCTAGCAGCTCTTGTATTTTCACTCAGAAGCATGTTCATTTATGTAGATGTCACATTAAACTTGATCAGAATTAAATGCGAGATTTCGTCTATTAAAAAATATTCTATAAATACTTCTTATGATATTTTTACTTCTTTATAAAGTATCAGGGACAGAGCTAATCTGTAGACATCTGTCATGGTTCCAAGGCAAAGAAAACTCTGAGAAGTGGAGGTCAAATTTGGTGTCCCAACCAGAAATGTGCACCAATATAGGACAGCCATGTGGGTCTTCTGTTTTATAGCCCCATCTGTATTCTCAGCTCTCCATAGAAGCCGTGCAGGTACCAGGTGGGTGCTAATGAGTACATGTCTGCTGCTGCTGCTGCTGCTAAATCGCTTCAATCGTGTCCAACTCTGTGCGACCCCATAGACGGCAGCCCACCAGGCTCCGCCGTCCCTGGGATTCTCCAGGCAAGAACACTGGAGTGGGTTGCCATTTCCTTCTCCAGTGCATAAAAGTGAAAAGTGAAAGTGAAGTCTCTCAGTCGTGTCTGACTCTTCCCGACCCCATGGACTGTAGCCTACACTTCAATTGTGTCTGACTCTTTGTGACCCTATGGACTGTGGCCCGCCAAGCTCTTCTGTCCGTGGGATTCTCCAGATAAGAATACCGGAGCAGGTTGCCATGCCCTCCTCCAGGGGATCTTCCCAACCCAGGGATCAAACCTGCGTCTCTTTGGTCTCCTCCTTTGGCAGGGATGTTCTTTTATCACTAACACCACCTGGGCAGGTACCAGGAAGTGCTGCTTTCCTTCCTGTTCTTTCTCTTCCTTCCTTAGCATCTGAGATGATAGAGGATGTACAGATCTAATTGTGGAGTTATCATTGCTTCTGACCCCTTTCCTGCTTTCTTGTGACAAATTGCAAAACCATTTTCCCAGCCATTCTACAAACCTAAATTGAATGGTTTAGGTTTACGAGCTCGTGTACACTTGTGGCTGATTCATGTCAATGTATGGCAAAACCAATACAGTATTGTAACATAGAATAAAGTAAAAATAAAATTTTAAAAATAAATTAAAAGGACAAAAAAAAAAAAAGAATGAGGTGTTGCAGGTGGAATAAATCCTTACCCTGCCCCCAAGAAAGCTAAGAGCTGATTCCACTTATTCTGTGCCAAATTAATTTCTCCTCTGCTGAGGAGTAGCTCATCAATCACCTACTCCTAAGCATGAATGGAGATCTTGGGAAAATACATCAGATTCAAATGAACCCATTTTTAAAGTAAAAGGCACTCACATATCACAAGAATGGCTTATACTTTGAAAAACACTGCTTCAAATCAAATCCAAGTTACAAAATGCTTTTTTTTTTTTTTGTCCCCTGCTTTTTTAATCATGAAGGAAAAAAACATTAATACCTCTTTCTAATTCTTGGCTTACTCTGACTATTCCTACTTAAGTCTCAGTAAAGACCTTGTTCCTGAACAACAACAAAAAAATAATAATAATAAAGACTGTAGCATTTTTACTTATATACACATGATATATGGAAGAGGTAATAATTTTAATTTTTTAATTGAAGGTGAAGCTACAATATTCATTTACCACCAGTGATCCTATGCATAATTTTAAAAGTATATTATCATGCAAATAGATTCACCATGATGCTTTCCCTTAACTATAAAAATTTTTCTTATCCCAAATGGGAGCAGGCTTGGGGATATTTACCCAGCCTTGGAAGAAACAGCTGAATAAGCATTTGGAAGGTGCTTTAAATTTTGTCCCTGTGAAAATGGAATTAGTTTCCAACTTAAATACATTATAAATACAGAGGTGACTGAGATTAACCAATACTAGAGAAACTGATGTCTTCAATTGCCTATAGTAGTCTTAGTGAAGTACTGGACTCAACTTTTCCCAAAATGTGGCTGTCAGTGTAAAAAAAATCTAATCAATATATCAGTCTCTATACCTCATTTCTTCAAGATAGGAAGAATAATGAAACTAAAGTTTTAGTATAAAATGTTCAGCCTACCTTCGATTCTAATATTTTGCTAACTATGTAACCTGGCACGAGCAGACCTACAAATTAAATGGAAGTGGTATTTTTTTTGGTTAGTCTTCCTGTAGGACCCTTTATCGTGTAAGCCAAGAGTCTTGGGACTCTCACATGGACCATCACCGTTGCCTTTACTTTTCTTAGTAATCATAATTGCTATGTTTCCTTTCCTAATTTCTTACTAGGTGGCCAAAACAGACTATTAAACAGCATCTTTAATAAAGTTCAGGATGGAAAGCTGTTTGTTTTTATAAATGACGTCATAATGATTTCTGCTTTTGTTCTAATTCAGTCTGTTGAACTTTCTCAGGAAATTAAGGAACCAAGAGGCCTCCCTTTATAAATATGACCAATAATTATGGTTAACATGAACTGGCTCACATTTACTGGAGGGTTCCAAGTGTCTCACTCTTTTTTGACATTACCAACCAGCCAACTGAATTTGTGTTCTACCTTTTTATTCCCTGGAGAAAATGTTAAAATATGTACTCCTAGATAATTTTGCTCTTTAGTACAGAATAATTTTTCCTTTCTTATAAATTTTTCTAATGCAAATAAATGAATAATTACAAAGAAAAACTGTTTTAAACACTGTCCTCAATTGAAGCAGGCTTGTATTCATGGTAATCACATGCAGAAAGTGTGAAAAATGAATGCAATACATCTTAGGAGATCAGAAAGTCATTTCTGTTTTTTGAAGTATCATGTATTTAAGGTAATTAATAGTATCATACTTATATATAGTATGTGGGAAATATGCTACTAAGCATTCTTTCAAATCATTGTTATGCAAAATTAAAATGAGTCTTCCCTCATGGCTCAGAGGGTAAAGCATCTGCATGCAATGCAGGAGACCCAGGTTTTTGACTCCAGGGTCCGGAAGATCCCAGGGAAAAGGAAATGGCAACTTACTCCAGTATTCTTGCCTAGAGAATTCCAAGGACCGAGGAGCCTGGCAGGCTACAAGTCATGGGTCGCAAAGAGTCAGACATGACTTAGTGACTGAACAAAAACAACAAAATTAAGAATTTTGTCTAAATAATAATTGTACATTTGAATACCTTTATTTGTATCTCATTTTTTCTCTACCTTTATTATCTCTACCTCAAAACTATTATTAAAATTAAACATGTTTCTTTGCATTATATTCTTCATTTTAAAAAGTGTCCAGCTTCTTATATTTAGAGATTTATGGTTCTACATAAACATATAAAACATTAGTGGTACACATATATAGACTGTACTATGAGTCCTTTATATGGATGATTCATTCACTGTTCCCAATAGTTTATAAATTACTGTTGTTATAACCATTGTAGAAATGAGGTAACTGTGGAGAAAAGAGGATTCCTGACTCTTGCCAGGATGTACTGATGGTAGGAGCAATGCAAGACCTGAGCCTGGGTCATCTGGTACTAGGATTTGCATGTTCAAACCATTCCATGGTGTTGCTTCTCAACTTGTCTTCCCTCAGCTTTTGTTTTCTCTGAATTAAGACATGTTCATTTCAATGTACAGTCCTTTTAATCAATAGGTCTTGAATTCCCCTTGGAACACAGGCGTCTATTAGTACCACACGTTTTTTAGTGTGTCTTCAGCTCAGATATGGCAGGGTCAAAGGATAGTATTCCTGACTTCCACCCTTCCCCTAATTTCAGTCCATCTTTTTCATTCATCTTTGGGGCTCACTCATGCTGNGCGTCTATTAGTACCACACGTTTTTTAGTGTGTCTTCAGCTCAGATATGGCAAGGTCAAAGGATAGTATTCCTGACTTCCACCCTTCCCCTAATTTCAGTCCATCTTTTTCATTCATCTTTGGGGCTCACTCATGCTGCATCACAGAAGACTCTTCATTTCTAGGAATGATTAGTTCATGCTTCTTTATCTCCCATAGAATCCATCCTTGGGGAGAAAGTGAATGAACAATACAGACTTACATTATAAATATCCTCGGAATGTGCCAGCTTTACACTGAAATGTGAAGATATAAGCAAAGATAAAAATTTACAAGCTAAAAACAGAATCAAATCAAGGGAGAAATTCAACTGGTTATAAGATGTGTAGAGTTAAATTTGGCAAAACCAATACAATATTGTAAAGTAATTAACCTCCAATTAAAATAAATTTATATTTAAAAAAATTAAGACCCACAAACTCAAGACATAAAGTAGGTTAAGAGCAACATTTACTTGGCATTATTTATGTGTGAGGCACTGTTCTGCACTGTACATGCAGTAGTCTGTGTAACCTCATAACAATAGTAGTGAGGTATGAGTACTGTTATTTCCCCCATGTTTCAGATAAGGAAACAAGCACNTGAATGGTGTTATGATTCCTGTGCCTGCCGCCTCCTCATGTTCTCTTACCAGCAGGGTCCCCATATAGCCAGCATGGATAAAGTCTCATCGGAATGGCCGGAGCCTGGCCATCTGTCGTGATTGCAGTTAGTCCCTGAGAAACGCTCACATCCTTACCCCTTACCTTGTCCAGGCAAGTCTGAAGGCACGGGCCACTCTGCGCCTCCTCAGCCTTTGTGGGCAGCTCTCTTCAGGATGTTCTTCCCACAGTTCTCTAGGATGGAAGTGGAAACTACTCTCCACATTTGAGAATCTTCCAAAGCTTCTGGGGCCACATGTTGGGTTTTCTCAAGAAATCTCTAAGTGTGTTCCACCTCTGGTATTCACTGGGGAGGAATCTATGGGTTTCTCTAGCTCAGCAGGTCTTAGAGAGTAAAATGTGTTCTCTCAGTCCCCACAGAGAGGACTCCCTACTTCCCTCCCTTCATGGTGGTAGAGGTTGGGGAAGCAGTGCCCACCCCCAAGGAGAGGAAAAGCAAAGCAGACTCCCCTCCAGTTTCCTTCAGTGAATCTCTTCCTAGTTTTCCGTTCTGTTTCATAGACTAGAGGTGAGTGATGGAGACCAGGGTCACAGGAATAAGGTGATCACTTTTCAGTCAGCCCAGCAGGTATGTCTAGCAACTCCTCTTTACAGTGTGGCAGTAGCCTACAGCTCTGGTTCCAGTGAAAATTCTGAGATTTCAGAAGAGTCTTAGTGATGGGCGGTTTTATGTGTCAAACTGACTAGACTACCCAGATATTTGGCCAAATACCAATCAAGATGTCATAGTGAGGGTATTTTTAGATGAGATTAACATTTAAATCAGCTGAGTAAAGCAGATTACTCTCCATAATGTGAGTGGGCTTCAACCAATTGAAGACTTTTAAAGAAAAACATTGGTCCTCCAAGAAAGGAGGAGGAATACTGCCTGCAGACACCTTCAGACTCAAGCTGTAACATCAACCCTTCCCTGGGTCTCCAGCCTACTAGCATACCCTGCCAATTTCAAACTGTGCAGCCCTCCATAACCATGTAAGCCAACTTCTAAAAATATATATAGAGAGAGACACACACACTCTCTGTTGGTTCTGGAAGCTTCTCTGAAGAACTCTAAGTAATACAGCCCCCTGTAACATTTTACAGTTAGTCTCAGTTCTACTAAGACTCATAACTTGTTTTGCTCACTCTGGACACCATGATCTCATTGTCAGGAGTCAGTGGATTCTATCCATTGCTGTTCAGGCGCTAAGTTATATCTAACTCTTTGCCACCCCATGGACTTCAGCACACCACGCTTCCCTGGTAGCCATATGGTAAAGAATCTGCCTGCAATACAAGAAAGACCCGGGTTTGATCCCTGCATCAGGAAGATCCCTGGAGAAGAAAATGGTTACTCACTCCAGTATTCTTCCTGAAGCATTCCATAGACAGAGGAGCGTGGTGGGCTACAGTCCATGAGATTGCAAAGAGTCAGACATGACTGAGCAACTAATACTTTATCTATTATAAACATCTATTTGTCAGTACTTGGAATAGTTGTTCAACTCTGAACTTTACGAAAAAATCATCACCAAGAAATACAACACGTATGATGAGATAAGAACAGTTTATAACTGCTTGGCATATACCTTTACACAGCCATATACAACTATCCATCTGACTGTGACTTTTGTTTCCAAATTGTTTTCCCCAAAATATTAATTAAATCTATCATGATCAACTCCAAACTTTGTGTCACCCACACTCATTGTCTTGGGCTTCCCTTGTGGCTCAGCTGGTAAAGAATCTGCCTGCAATGCGGGAGACCTGGGTTCGATCCCTGGGTTGGGAAGATCCGCTGGTGAAGGGAAAGGCTACCCACTCCAGTATTCTGGCCTGCAGAATTCCATGGACTGTATAGTCCATGGGGTCGCAGAGTTGTACAGGACTGAGCGACTTTCACTTTCACACTCTTACTGTCTAGTCTTGTGTGACCATATTGTTCTTGCCATAAAGTAGCCCATGCTGCAGTGAGGGTAATTTCAGATGCCTTCTTTCTAATTCATCAACATGCTCAGGTTCAAGTCACACTTGCTTAAAGTTCAGTGTAAGCACTTTCATTAGATGTAGTTCAGGGAAATTGTATTTCTCTGGCTCTCTCTGCGAAATGCTTGCCCCTAGCAACCTGTTTCCCTGGGAACGGTCTCCCCCCTCCCTGCAGTGCTGCATTTTTCTGCTGCTCTCTGTCTGCTGCCCGGGGGTTCTGCACTGGCCACACCATGGCCATAGAAGCTTCTCATCATGAGCACTCATTCTTGCAAATTAAGTCCAAATTAAAACCAGAGCTCCCATCACCCAGAAACGTGATCCTCTGGTTGAAATGGTACTGCTTAACTCCACAACTGAGTGGGTCACAAAATCCCATCACCACTGTTTCTAACCGACAGAGCTAACATTTACTAAATATTTCCTGTGGTCCANGCTTTACAGCTCCTGATGTCACATGGACTTCACCAGTTCCTACTCCTTCTGTGGTTTTCCTGTTAGCCAGCTCCTCTCTCTCCTGTCAGACTTTTCTTTTCCTTAAGGATCAAAACCATGAGTCAGCCACTTGAGCTAGCATGATTCTCTTAGTCTTCAGGCTGGGAGTACAAGGTTAACCTTTGAAAGAGAATCTTTTACTTTGGTAAAGAATTGAAAAAAAAATGTTCCTCCAAACATGTGTATTATTCTTTTCAGACATCTTCTGAGAAAGAAGAAAGATGAAATGGGGGAGGAGAAACCTTTGAGGTGAATATGGAAGGCTCCACAGCTTGCATCTGCCTAATATTTGCCATCCCTTAACATGATCACACTAAGCACTGAAGTAAATGCATGATCTCACCTCACTGTTAACCTGTTTAGCATCGGTTTTCATCCTGAGATCTTTCATTGTCAGTATTATGTATGCATCTGTATTGTTTCACTTGATTAAACAAGAAGTCTCAACAGGAGTGGGAAGGGGAGACCAAGCCTTTTCAAACAGTAAAATTAGTTCACACCATAATGCCCCAGAACAGAAGCTAGACATAAATAATTCATACAAGCTGAAGAAAAATCAACCCGTTGCTTTGTAATAATGTCTAGCACAGCAAGTGAAAGGGGTATCCGGAAATAGGCACTTAAGTACTTATTGATAATAGCCATAACTTCGAGGCTGACTCTCTCCACTTAATTTAAAAAGGGGCTGCATAATAAGCCATAGCACAGTGTGCTGCAGACAGCACTAACTCTTTTATTTGTTATGTGCACGCTACTCTAACCCTAGAGAAGCAGCAAGATTATAAATGAGTGTTTGCAGTGGGCCCTTTACCTGCCGCTGTCAGGCTGCTTCAGTCGGCGCACTGTTCACACTGGCCTGTTATAGACGCATTTGCCTCAGCTCTTGGCCCCGTCCTCCTCCTGACCCTCAGGTGACAGAGGTACAATGTGAAGGGCCACAAAGCATCGCAAATCAGGGCAGTATGATAATCAGGGCAGTGACACACATGAACTCAGACAGGACTGAGTCTTTTTAAATTTGGGTAACCACTGTACTGAGAGCGCTGAACTCAATGGAGGACACAAGGAAAGAGAAGTTTTCTTGCATCACTGCCTTCAAACACGCTTTGCTAGATTCCTTCCCCACCCCAGAAGCTCTCTCATCCAGACGCTTTCAAGACTCACTTTCAAGTATTAAAAAGTCCAGGTGAATCTAAACCAAAGAGTCGACTTCACACCCAGCCTGAAGTGTCAGCCTCCCCTTGGTTCACGCTCTCAGGCTTGGAATAGACAGTGGAGCGGCCTGGACAGTTCTGCACCATCTTTCCTTGTTATTCCTTCATATCCCACACCTAGCCATGTGGTCCTCAAAATGCTGCTTCTGCCTGCAAGCCAAAAAAGAGGAAGGAGGGTGGTTGGAAGGAAAAGAGCAAAAACTGACAGAAACGTATCCAGCTTTGTCTGCCATCTTGCATTTCCACATCTGGTGTCCAAACGCTGGCTCTGTCATGGAGCACACAGTGAGGAGAAATTCAGTGGGACGTCTGTGTACCCTGACATGAGTGGTGTTATGATTCCTGTGCCTGCAGCCTCCTCATGTTCTCTTACCAGCAGGGTCCCCATATAGCCAGCATGGATAAAGTCTCATCGGAATGGCCAGAGCCTGGCCATCTGTCGTGATTGCAGTTAGTCCCTGAGAAACGCTCACATCCTTACCCCTTACCTTGTCCAGGCAAGTCTGAAGGCACGGGCCACTCTACGCCTCCTCAGCCTTTGTGGGCAGCTCTCTTCAGGATGTTCTTCCCACAGTTCTCTAGGATGGAAGTGGAAACTACTCTCCACATTTGAGAATCTTCCAAAGCTTCTGGGGCCACATGTTGGGTTTTCTCAAGAAATCTCTAAGTGTGTTCCACCTCTGGTATTCACTGGGGAGGAATCTATGGGTTTCTCTAGCTCAGCAGGTCTTAGAGAGTAAAATGTGTTCTCTCAGTCCCCACAGAGAGGACTCCCTACTTCCCTCCCTTCATGGTGGTAGAGGTTGGGGAAGCAGTGCCCACCCCCAAGGAGAGGAAAAGCAAAGCAGACTCCCCTCCAGTTTCCTTCAGTGAATCTCTTCCTAGTTTTCCGTTCTGTTTCATAGACTAGAGGTGAGTGATGGAGACCAGGGTCACAGGAATAAGGTGATCACTTTTCAGTCAGCCCAGCAGGTATGTCTAGCAACTCCTCTTTACAGTGTGGCAGTAGCCTACAGCTCTGGTTCCAGTGAAAATTCTGAGATTTCAGAAGAGTCTTAGTGATGGGTTGTTTTATGTGTCAAACTGACTAGACTACCCAGATATTTGGCCAAATACCAATCAAGATGTCATAGTGAGGGTATTTTTAGATGAGATTAACATTTAAATCAGCTGAGTAAAGCAGATTACTCTCCATAATGTGAGTGGGCTTCAACCAATTGAAGACTTTTAAAGAAAAACATTGGTCCTCCAAGAAAGGAGGAGGAATACTGCCTGCAGACACCTTCAGACTCAAGCTGTAACATCAACCCTTCCCTGGGTCTCCAGCCTACTAGCATACCCTGCCAATTTCAAACTTTGCAGCCCTCCATAACCATGTAAGCCAACTTTTAAAAATATATATAGAGAGAGACACGCACACACTCTCTGTTGGTTCTGGAAGCTTCTCTGGAGAACTCTAAGTAATACAGCCCCCTGTAACATTTTACAGTTAGTCTCAGTTCTACTAAGACTCATAACTTGTTTTGCTTACTCTGGATACCATGATCTCATTGTCAGGAGTCAGTGGATTCTATCCATTGCTGTTCAGGCGCTAAGTTATATCTAACTCTTTGCCACCCCATGGACTTCAGCACACCACGCTTCCCTGGTAGCCATATGGTAAAGAATCTGCCTGCAATACAAGAAAGACCCGGGTTTGATCCCTACATCAGGAAGATCCCTGGAGAAGAAAATGGTTACTCACTCCAGTATTCTTCCTGAAGCATTCCATAGACAGAGGAGCATGGTGGGCTACAGTCCATGAGATTGCAAAGAGTCAGACATGACTGAGCAACTAATACTTTATCTATTATAAACATCTATTTGTCAGTACTTGGAATAGTTGTTCAACTCTGAACTTTACGAAAAAATCATCACCAAGAAATACAACACGTATGATGAGATAAGAACAGTTTATAACTGCTTGGCATATACCTTTACACAGCCATATACAACTATCCATCTGACTGTGACTTTTGTTTCCAAATTGTTTTCCCCAAAATATTAATTAAATCTATCATGATCAACTCCAAACTTTGTGTCACCCACACTCATTGTCTTGGGCTTCCCTTGTGGCTCAGCTGGTAAAGAATCTGCCTGCAATGCGGGAGACCTGGGTTCGATCCCTGGGTTGGGAAGATCCGCTGGTGAAGGGAAAGGCTACCCACTCCAGTATTCTGGCCTGCAGAATTCCATGGACTGTATAGTCCATGGGGTCGCAGAGTTGTACAGGACTGAGCGACTTTCACTTTCACACTCTTACTGTCTAGTCTTGTGTGACCATATTGTTCTTGCCATAAAGTAGCCCATGCTGCAGTGAGGGTAATTTCAGATGCCTTCTTTCTAATTCATCAACATGCTCAGGTTCAAGTCACACTTGCTTAAAGTTCAGTGTAAGCACTTTCATTAGATGTAGTTCAGGGAAATTGTATTTCTCTGGCTCTCTCTGCGAAATGCTTGCCCCTAGCAACCTGTTTCCCTGGGAACGGTCTCCCCCCTCCCTGCAGTGCTGCATTTTTCTGCTGCTCTCTGTCTGCTGCCCGGGGGTTCTGCACTGGCCACACCATGGCCATAGAAGCTTCTCATCATGAGCACTCATTCTTGCAAATTAAGTCCAAATTAAAACCAGAGCTCCCATCACCCAGAAACGTGATCCTCTGGTTGAAATGGTACTGCTTAACTCCACAACTGAGTGGGTCACAAAATCCCATCACCACTGTTTCTAACCGACAGAGCTAACATTTACTAAATATTTCCTGTGGTCCAGGCACCATTCAAAGCACTTTATTCAAAGCACTAATTAGTCCTCCCAAGAATCTTTGAAGCTTGCATTGTAATTAGGCCATCTTACTGAGGTCCACAGCGGTTAAATAAAGAATCCACACAGCCAATGGGGCAGGAATGGGCTTCAAAGCCCATGTTCTTTAATGTTATGGTCCCCAGAAAGAATATCCTGTCTGAGGGTCAGCCTTATCTTTATAGACAGAGAGACATTTATATATTTAGGGCTTCCCTGATGGCTAAGTGGTAAAGAATCAGCCTGCCAATACAGGAAACATGGGTTCAATCCCTGGGCCAGGAAGATCCCCTGGAGAAGGAAATGACAACCCACTTGAGTATTTTTGCCTTAGAAATCCCGTGGAGAGAAGAGCCTGGTGGCTACAGTCCACAGTGGTCACAAAAGAGTCAGACAAGACCTAGCAACTAAGCAACAACAAAATAGGATTCTGTATATAATTTGTAAAATTGATTACATGTGACAGTGTCTACCCCAGAAGAGCTTTTGATAGGAAGAACATTTACACGAGACCAAAAGTCTAAGAAATAATGGGTTCTGTTCTGCGTGTGCGTGCTCAATTATGTCTGACTCTTTGCAACCCCGTGCACTATAGCCCACCAGGCTCCTCTGTCCATGGACTTTTCCAGGCAAGAGTACTGGAGTGGGTTGCCGTTTCCTCCTCCAGGAGATCTCCCCAACCCAGGAATCAAACCCTCATCTCTTGTGTCTGCTGCATTGGCAGATGGATTCTTTACCACTGGTGTCAACTGGAGAAGCCCTCAGGAGGCTAGAAGCAACTATCAGAAAAGCATTTCAAAGGAAGCTGCCAGACTTGAACAGAAAACTTAGCTCTTGGATTCCTGGCTGTCGTGACCAAAACAGGAACCGAGTAAATTTAATATCTTTCATCGTGTGATAAAAAGAAATCAAGACAGTTTATGGGGCTTCTCTGGTGGTTCAGTGGTAAAGAATCCACCCACCAGTGCAGGATGCACAGGTTCAATCCCTGGTCTGGTAAGATTCCACATGCCCCAGAGCAACTAAACTCACGCCCCTCCATGACTGCGCTTGTGCTCTAGAGCCCAGAAGCCACAACTACTGAGCACACGTGTGGCAACTCCTTAAGCTCACGAACCCTGTAGCCCGTGCTCTGAAACTGGAGAAGCCACATCGCTGAGAAGCCTGAGCACGACAGCTAGAGAGTAGCCCCCACTCCCTGCAACTAGAGGAAAGCCCACATGGCAAAGACGCAGGACAGACATAAATAATAATTTAAAAAAATTTTTTTCAAAGACAGTTAATGGAGAAAGCCAATTTTTTCATACTGAATTGTGAAGGGAACTTACCCTGTCTTTGGTTTTTGTTTTTTTAATGGCTCTTGGATCTTCCAACTACATTTTCAAGACAAAGTAGATGTCCACATATAAAGGTCAATGAGAAATTTATGTCTTTGCAGTTTTTCCACCCAGTCCCCTCAAGAAAAATTCAGATCAAGTTTTTCTTACAGGCAGGGCCAATCATATTTTCATTAAATGAGTAGCTCAGGCCCTGGGTCTCACTTGTTTAAGCCTCTCTGACTGTCATCTGGCTCCAGGAATACAGTAGGAAAAGACCGGAATTCAGCCAACATAAACTCCTTAAGCCAGATTCTTTTTTTTTTAATTCCAGAAGTCTTAGTTTAAAATTTTTCAAATAAGTTTCTATTTTTTGCTTATTTCAAATGTACTTCTTTTAGAGCTTATGAGCTGTAAGTCTTAAAGTTAGTACTTTGGAACTAAAATGATGAAAGATTTCCCTTGTAGATCACTCATTTGAAGAATCCAGGCTTTAACTTTGCTGGCTAAATATTTCCCTTGTATCTAACCTTACAATAGCTCTCCTTGCCACTTAAGGCCACTTTCTCCAATTCTGCAGGTTATTGATTTCAGATGAATTTCTGACTCAGTCCTTCCTGTGGGTAAGATAGTTTGCTTCTTCATCCTCTTTGTCCAGAATAAAATCGGTTCCTTTATTCTTTCACTAAAGTCCAGTCTCCACTCAGGATTGTAACTTATTCTTCAATTATAGTCTCATACCAGCAGTAACTATCACCTGGGAGCTGCCTAGAAATGAGCCTCTGACCCTACCCTGTGGTGTGTAAGTCACTTCAGTGGTGTCTGACTCTTTGTGATCCTGTGGACTGTAACCAACTAGGCTCCCGTGTCCATGGGATTCTCCAGGCAGGAATACTGGAGTAGATTGCCATGCCCCCCTCCAGGGGATCTTCCTGACCCAGAGATTAAACACGCATATTTTATGTCTGTTCATTCCAGACAGTTTCCCACTAGTGCCACCTGACCCTACCCTAGACCTACAGAATCAGAAACACTGGGGTGGGGTTCCGCATATTGTATTTGAACAAACCCCCAGGTGATTCTGACACACGCTTAAATTGAGCACCAATGCACCAGCCTTTCCTTTCTCAAGATTTTTATTTTCCCTGATCAGTAAGCAGCAGGTAACCGGAGCTAAGCTAGACTGTAGACCTCATTCCCATCTTAAAACTTGGGAGTTTCAATAGCCNGACTCCCCTCCAGTTTCCTTCAGTGAATCTCTTCCTAGTTTTCCGTTCTGTTTCATAGACTAGAGGTGAGTGATGGAGACCAGGGTCACAGGAATAAGGTGATCACTTTTCAGTCAGCCCAGCAGGTATGTCTAGCAACTCCTCTTTACAGTGTGGCAGTAGCCTACAGCTCTGGTTCCAGTGAAAATTCTGAGATTTCAGAAGAGTCTTAGTGATGGGTTGTTTTATGTGTCAAACTGACTAGACTACCCAGATATTTGGCCAAATACCAATCAAGATGTCATAGTGAGGGTATTTTTAGATGAGATTAACATTTAAATCAGCTGAGTAAAGCAGATTACTCTCCATAATGTGAGTGGGCTTCAACCAATTGAAGACTTTTAAAGAAAAACATTGGTCCTCCAAGAAAGGAGGAGGAATACTGCCTGCAGACACCTTCAGACTCAAGCTGTAACATCAACCCTTCCCTGGGTCTCCAGCCTACTAGCATACCCTGCCAATTTCAAACTTTGCAGCCCTCCATAACCATGTAAGCCAACTTTTAAAAATATATATAGAGAGAGACACGCACACACTCTCTGTTGGTTCTGGAAGCTTCTCTGGAGAACTCTAAGTAATACAGCCCCCTGTAACATTTTACAGTTAGTCTCAGTTCTACTAAGACTCATAACTTGTTTTGCTTACTCTGGATACCATGATCTCATTGTCAGGAGTCAGTGGATTCTATCCATTGCTGTTCAGGCGCTAAGTTATATCTAACTCTTTGCCACCCCATGGACTTCAGCACACCACGCTTCCCTGGTAGCCATATGGTAAAGAATCTGCCTGCAATACAAGAAAGACCCGGGTTTGATCCCTACATCAGGAAGATCCCTGGAGAAGAAAATGGTTACTCACTCCAGTATTCTTCCTGAAGCATTCCATAGACAGAGGAGCGTGGTGGGCTACAGTCCATGAGATTGCAAAGAGTCAGACATGACTGAGCAACTAATACTTTATCTATTATAAACATCTATTTGTCAGTACTTGGAATAGTTGTTCAACTCTGAACTTTACGAAAAAATCATCACCAAGAAATACAACACGTATGATGAGATAAGAACAGTTTATAACTGCCTGGCATATAACTTTACACAGCCACATACAACTATCCATCTGACTGTGACTTTTGTTTCCAAATTGTTTTCCCCAAAATATTAATTAAATCTATCATGATCAACTCCAAACTTTGTGTCACCCACACTCATTGTCTTGGGCTTCCCTTGTGGCTCAGCTGGTGAAGAATCTGCCTGCAATGCGGGAGACCTGGGTTCGATCCCTGGGTTGGGAAGATCCGCTGGTGAAGGGAAAGGCTACCCACTCCAGTATTCTGGCCTGCAGAATTCCATGGACTGTATAGTCCATGGGGTCGCAGAGTTGTACAGGACTGAGCGACTTTCACTTTCACACTCTTACTGTCTAGTCTTGTGTGACCATATTGTTCTTGCCATAAAGCAGCCCATGCTGCAGTGAGGGTAATTTCAGATGCCTTCTTTCTAATTCATCAACATGCTCAGGTTCAAGTCACACTTGCTTAAAGTTCAGTGTAAGCACTTTCATTAGATGTAGTTCAGGGAAATTGTATTTCTCTGGCTCTCTCTGCGAAATGCTTGCCCCTAGCAACCTGTTTCCCTGGGAACGGTCTCCCCCCTCCCTGCAGTGCTGCATTTTTCTGCTGCTCTCTGTCTGCTGCCCGGGGGTTCTGCACTGGCCACACCATGGCCATAGAAGCTTCTCATCATGAGCACTCATTCTTGCAAATTAAGTCCAAATTAAAACCAGAGCTCCCATCACCCAGAAACGTGATCCTCTGGTTGAAATGGTACTGCTTAACTCCACAACTGAGTGGGTCACAAAATCCCATCACCACTGTTTCTAACCGACAGAGCTAACATTTACTAAATATTTCCTGTGGTCCAAGCACCATTCAAAGCACTTTATTCAAAGCACTAATTAGTCCTCCCAAGAATCTTTGAAGCTTGCATTGTAATTAGGCCATCTTACTGAGGTCCACAGAGGTTAAATAAAGAATCCACACAGCCAATGGGGCAGGAATGGGCTTCAAAGCCCATGTTCTTTAATGTTATGGTCCCCAGAAAGAATATCCTGTCTGAGGGTCAGCTTTATCTTTATAGACAGAGAGACATTTATATATTTAGGGCTTCCCTGATGGCTAAGTGGTAAAGAATCAGCCTGCCAATACAGGAAACATGGGTTCAATCCCTGGGCCAGGAAGATCCCCTGGAGAAGGAAATGACAACCCACTTGAGTATTTTTGCCTTAGAAATCCCATGGAGAGAAGAGCCTGGTGGCTACAGTCCACAGTGGTCACAAAAGAGTCAGACAAGACCTAGCAACTAAGCAACAACAAAATAGGATTCTGTATATAATTTGTAAAATTGATTATATGTGACAGTGTCTACCCCAGAAGAGCTTTTGATAGGAAGAACATTTACATGAGCCCAAAAGTCTAAGAAATAATGGGTTCTGTTCTGCGTGTGCGTGCTCAATTATGTCTGACTCTTTGCAACCCCGTGCACTATAGCCCACCAGGCTCCTCTGTCCATGGACTTTTCCAGGCAAGAGTACTGGAGTGGGTTGCCGTTTCCTCCTCCAGGAGATCTCCCCAACCCAGGAATCAAACCCTCATCTCTTGTGTCTGCTGCATTGGCAGATGGATTCTTTACCACTGGTGTCAACTGGAGAAGCCCTCAGGAGGCTAGAAGCAACTATCAGAAAAGCATTTCAAAGGAAGCTGCCAGACTTGAACAGAAAACTTAGCTCTTGGATTCCTGGCTGTCGTGACCAAAACAGGAACCGAGTAAACTTAATATCTTTCATCCTGTGATAAAAAGAAATCAAGACAGTTTATGGGGCTTCTCTGGTGGTTCAGTGGTAAAGAATCCACCCGCCAGTGCGGGATGCACAGGTTCAATCCCTGGTCTGGTAAGATTCCACATGCCCCAGAGCAACTAAACTCACGCCCCTCCATGACTGCGCTTGTGCTCTAGAGCCCAGAAGCCACAACTACTGAGCACACGTGTGGCAACTCCTTAAGCTCACGAACCCTGTAGCCCGTGCTCTGAAACTGGAGAAGCCACATCGCTGAGAAGCCTGAGCACGACAGCTAGAGAGTAGCCCCCACTCCCTGCAACTAGAGGAAAGCCCACATGGCAAAGACGCAGGACAGACATAAATAATAATTTAAAAAAATTTTTTTCAAAGACAGTTAATGGAGAAAGCCAATTTTTTCATACTGAATTGTGAAGGGAACTTACCCTGTCTTTGGTTTTTGTTTTTTTAATGGCTGTTGGATCTTCCAACTACATTTTCAAGACAAAGTAGATGTCCACATATAAAGGTCAATGAGAAATTTATGTCTTTGCAGTTTTTCCACCCAGTCCCCTCAAGAAAAATTCAGATCAAGTTTTTCTTACAGGCAGGGCCAATCATATTTTCATTAAATGAGTAGCTCAGGCCCTGGGTCTCACTTGTTTAAGCCTCTCTGACTGTCATCTGGCTCCAGGAATACAGTAGGAAAAGACCGGAATTCAGCCAACATAAACTCCTTAAGCCAGATTCTTTTTTTTTTAATTCCAGAAGTCTTAGTTTAAAATTTTTCAAATAAGTTTCTATTTTTTGCTTATTTCAATGTACTTCTTTTAGAGCTTATGAGCTGTAAGTCTTAAAGTTAGTACTTTGGAACTAAAATGATGAAAGATTTCCCTTGTAGATCACTCATTTGAAGAATCCAGGCTTTAACTTTGCTGGCTAAATATTTCCCTTGTATCTAACCTTACAATAGCTCTCCTTGCCACTTAAGGCCACTTTCTCCAATTCTGCAGGTTATTGATTTCAGATGAATTTCTGACTCAGTCCTTCCTGTGGGTAAGATAGTTTGCTTCTTCATCCTCTTTGTCCAGAATAAAATCGGTTCCTTTATTCTTTCACTAAAGTCCAGTCTCCACTCAGGATTGTAACTTATTCTTCAATTATAGTCTCATACCAGCAGTAACTATCACCTGGGAGCTGCCTAGAAATGAGCCTCTGACCCTACCCTGTGGTGTGTAAGTCACTTCAGTGGTGTCTGACTCTTTGTGATCCTGTGGACTGTAACCAACTAGGCTCCCGTGTCCATGGGATTCTCCAGGCAGGAATACTGGAGTAGATTGCCATGCCCCCCTCCAGGGGATCTTCCTGACCCAGAGATTAAACACGCATATTTTATGTCTGTTCATTCCAGACAGTTTCCCACTAGTGCCACCTGACCCTACCCTAGACCTACAGAATCAGAAACACTGGGGTGGGGTTCCGCATATTGTATTTGAACAAACCCCCAGGTGATTCTGACACACGCTTAAATTGAGCACCAATGCACCAGCCTTTCCTTTCTCAAGATTTTTATTTTCCCTGATCAGTAAGCAGCAGGTAACCGGAGCTAAGCTAGACTGTAGACCTCATTCCCATCTTAAAACTTGGGAGTTTCAATAGCCTTGGAAACCAGCCAAATCTAAACAGACAGACCTAAGTAAATTGCTTCTTTTAAATCCCTTCTCATCAATTCAGTTTTCCATCCACTCTAAGATTCCTGCTGTTAGTGTCCAAATGTTCTCATCTGTCCTATAGATCTTAAGTAATGAAGAAGCACCGAGTTTACAGGTCAGTTTCCCTTGACGATCCTTCCAGTGGGGAAATAAAGAGAAGTTACCTTCCTGAATTGTGTTTTGGAGCATAAGGCTTGGGTTCAGCATGTATTTTTCATTTGCCTCTGGCTGTTAACCAAACCTCAGTAAAAAGGAGTTGCCCGGCCTTAGTCAAAAAAATTGGAGTGATGGCATGTATATTCCTTCTCCTGAGACAGCGTTCCTAGTCACCATCAATGCACTTAGAAGAGCCATTCTCAAAATAAAAATAGTCCTCAGTCTTGCCAAGTTTTAGAAAGCAAACCAAAAATTCTCAGAGACTTCACTTCACTTTGTGACTAATTGTGTTGTATACTACTCTTGACAGCCGACTGACAAATGGGCATTTTATGAAAGTCATGATGGAGTGTTTGCTTTATTGTGACTCCTAGTGCATTATAAACAGAATGCAAAGTGCATTTTGTGCAATTTTAATGTCATTTTAAATTTTAAATTTGTGCAAATTTTAATGTCAGTGAATTTTCATTNAGAATAAAATCGGTTCCTTTATTCTTTCACTAAAGTCCAGTCTCCACTCAGGATTGTAACTTATTCTTCAATTATAGTCTCATACCAGCAGTAACTATCACCTGGGAGCTGCCTAGAAATGAGCCTCTGACCCTACCCTGTGGTGTGTAAGTCACTTCAGTGGTGTCTGACTCTTTGTGATCCTGTGGACTGTAACCAACTAGGCTCCCGTGTCCATGGGATTCTCCAGGCAGGAATACTGGAGTAGATTGCCATGCCCCCCTCCAGGGGATCTTCCTGACCCAGAGATTAAACACGCATCTTTTATGTCTGTTCATTCCAGACAGTTTCCCACTAGTGCCACCTGACCCTACCCTAGACCTACAGAATCAGAAACACTGGGGTGGGGTTCCGCATATTGTATTTGAACAAACCCCCAGGTGATTCTGACACACGCTTAAATTGAGCACCAATGCACCAGCCTTTCCTTTCTCAAGATTTTTATTTTCCCTGATCAGTAAGCAGCAGGTAACCGGAGCTAAGCTAGACTGTAGACCTCATTCCCATCTTAAAACTTGGGAGTTTCAATAGCCTTGGAAACCAGCCAAATCTAAACAGACAGACCTAAGTAAATTGCTTCTTTTAAATCCCTTCTCATCAATTCAGTTTTCCATCCACTCTAAGATTCCTGCTGTTAGTGTCCAAATGTTCTCATCTGTCCTATAGATCTTAAGTAATGAAGAAGCACCGAGTTTACAGGTCAGTTTCCCTTGACGATCCTTCCAGTGGGGAAATAAAGAGAAGTTACCTTCCTGAATTGTGTTTTGGAGCATAAGGCTTGGGTTCAGCATGTATTTTTCATTTGCCTCTGGCTGTTAACCAAACCTCAGTAAAAAGGAGTTGCCCGGCCTTAGTCAAAAAAATTGGAGTGATGGCATGTATATTCCTTCTCCTGAGACAGCGTTCCTAGTCACCATCAATGCACTTAGAAGAGCCATTCTCAAAATAAAAATAGTCCTCAGTCTTGCCAAGTTTTAGAAAGCAAACCAAAAATTCTCAGAGACTTCACTTCACTTTGTGACTAATTGTGTTGTATACTACTCTTGACAGCCGACTGACAAATGGGCATTTTATGAAAGTCATGATGGAGTGTTTGCTTTATTGTGACTCCTAGTGCGTTATAAACAGAATGCAAAGTGCATTTTGTGCAATTTTAATGTCATTTTAAATTTTAAATTTGTGCAAATTTTAATGTCAGTGAATTTTCATTTCTTGAAATGAGGCTTGGAAAAGCCAGATAACCTTTCCCTACCTTTTCCTAAAAACAATGTTTTATATATATATATATATTCTTTTACATATTATTGTATATAAATATTTATATATATAGTTATGGTTCCTGCAGTTATGCTTAAAAGTTAACTTAAACAGGATTAAATTGACAAGAGAGCTTCCGTGGTGGCTCAGTGGCTAAGAATTTGCTTGCCAAAATAGGAGACACAGGTCTGATCCCTGGATCGGGAAGATTCCCTGGAGAAGGAAATGGCAATCCACTCCAGTATTCTTGCCTGGAAAATCCATGCACAGAGGAGCCTGGCTGGCTACAGTCCATGGGGTCACAAAATAGTCAGACATGACTTAGCAACTAAACAACAACAACAAAATTTGGCAAGAAGGAACATTAAGGATCCAGTAACCTGTGATATCATTCATTGATGTTATGTAGTCATTTTGTCCAAGGCACTGATATTGCCAAGCAGAGCAAGTGAGAACAACATGCATTTTAAAATATATATACAGATAATTATCAATAAATCTTCCTTGGGTTGGGAAGATACCTTGGAGAAGGAAATGGCAACCCACTCCAGTATCCTTGCCTGGAAAATCCCATGGACAGAGGAGATTTGCAAGCTATAGTCCATGGGGTTGCAAAGAGTCAGACATGACTCAGCAACTTCACTGATGAAAGTGAAAGAGCAGAGTGAAAAAGCTGGCTTAAAACTCAAAATTCAAAAAAAAAAAAAAAATGAAGATCATGGCATCCGATCCCATCACTTCATAGCAAATAGATGGGGAAGACAATGAATCAGTAAGTTACTCTTCAAATTAGGGACCACGTCTTCTCAAAGAGCCCATGATGTGAATTTTGTGTAGCCTCTCTTTTTCACTGTGCCAGTCACAAAACCTGTCTGCTCTCTCTTCCTTGACAAGAGATTAAGTAATTCCTCTTTACTGAGGGACAGAGGACATCCACCAAAAACCCTTTGATCACCCCTGCTCGTCTCCATCTCAGAATGTCTCACCTCCCTCTGACCCAGTCTGTAAAGTATCTCAGCAGGGAAGACTGTTCTCCAGAGATACTGCTCAGCCTCAGCTGCCTCAGGTGTTATTACAAACTCAGAGTCTCTCCCCTCGGAACACCAAGCAGACCCTCATTTTCTCTCGCCCGCACTCTTAACTAGTCCCTCCAACTGCAGCCTTTTTCTTCTCAACACTTTACCCCTGTTTACAAGGTAAGAATTACCTTGTTATAAGACATATATTACTATGTTGGTCCCTTACTCAAAAACTCAGTATTATCTAAAAAGAATTAGAAAAATTATTGAGTTTGAATCTCGAGGTCCTCCACAACCCACCTCAAGACCCTCTGCCTTCCTTTTCAGAATAACTGTCTTCTTTATACTCCTATTTCCTGCTCATAAACCTGCCTGCTGGTCTCTGAGCATCACTGCCCACCTTCAGACCTCTTGCCAATTTCCCTTCTACGATGTCTTATCTCTCTGCTTGTTGACATGCTTGTCCTCAGTGTGCTTCAGTTCCGGTCAGTGGCACCCACTTCTGTGTACCCATTTTACACATTCCATTGTGGCCAGTTGTTTGTGCCTAAGAGCAGGAACAATGGCCTTTTCATTTTTTTATCTTTTGCAATGACAGATATGTTAATTTTCCAAAATTAGATGTTTAGGCACTGAATTAGATTGTGTGCTGTTAACCAGGTGGTTAATCACAGAGGTATTTACAGGGAAGCAAAGAATGTTAACTCATTTTTATCATTTTCTTCTATAATGTTCCTTTTAAAAATGTCTAGAATATGTTCTATTGACACACAGTTAAATTTTCATTTGAAGAAAGCATAATGGAAACCCTTGTTTAAAGTAGAAAGATAAGGCTGGGATTAGAAATTCAAAGTCCTAGCCCTGGCTGTCTCCACTAACCTACCTGCATGAGTTCAGGCATGTCATTTAATCTTTGGTGAAGACCGTTTTCTCATATGTAGAACAAAAAGTTGGTACTATATTCTCCCCAAGGTGTCTATCATGTCTAGAGTTTATCTTTTTAGCCATCACCATTATCTTTTATTACCTTTTGCTATATAAAATCTACAAGTTGTTCAGTCTGATGAACCATTTTTCCTACCACAGGTTAATTATATGTTAAATGGTCTAAGGTTTTCTTGATGGCTGAAAGGTCTCAATCCAATCTCAGTCAAGTAATTAACCCCCTGAGAGAGAAGATGAGGCTTCTTTCCAGTCTTTCCATGGAATAACCGGGAACGAAGCTCACTGGAAGAAAAAGTATTGGGAAGAGTGCTAAACCCACAGCACGCCACTCACATGAGCTGCCATCTGCTCATCCAGCAACATCCGCTGAACCTGTTATACGCCAAACACTGTCTAGGCGTGAAGATATGATGATAAACAGGACAACGACCTTGCTTTCTTGCAGCTTATAGTAGAGGGGAAAGACAATGAACAAGAAAATAATGAATTTCTTTTTAAATTGGGGTACAGTTGTTTACAATGTTGGGTTCGTTTCTGCTGTGCAATGAAGTGAATCAGTTATATGTATACAGATATCCCCTCCCCCCTGGACCTCCC
>SJYW01038472.1:554205-595926 GCA_006410735.1 Raphicerus campestris
GGACTCTCAAGAGTCTTCTCCAACACCACAGTTCAAAAGCATCAATTCTTTGGCACTCAGCCTTCTTCACTGTCCAGCTCTCACATCCATACATGACCACAGGAAAAGCCATAGCCTTGACTAGACGGACCTTAGTCGGCAAAGTAATGACTCTGCTTTTGAATATGCTATCTAGGTTGGTCATAATTTTTCTTCCAAGGAGTAAGTGTCTTCTAATTTCATGGCTGCAATCACCATCTGCAATGATTTTGGAGCACAAAAAAATAAATTCTGATACTGTTTCCACTGTTTCCCCATCTATTTCCCATGAAGTGGTGGGACCGAATGCCATGATCTTTGTTTTCTGAATGTTGAGCTTTAAGCCAACTTTCTCACTCTCCTCTTTCACTTTCATCAAGAGGCTTTTTAGCTCCTCATCACTTTCTGCCACAAGGGTGGTGTCATCTGCATATCTGAGGTTATTGATATTTCTCCCGGCAATCTTGATTCCAGCTTGTGTTTCTTCCAATCCCAATGTTTCTCATGATGTACTCTGCATAGAAGTTAAATAAGCAGGGTGACAATATACAGCCTTGATGTACTCCTTTTCCTATTTGGAACCAGTCTGTTGTTCCATGTCCAGTTCTAACTGTTGCTTCCTGGCCTGCATACAGATTTCTCAAGAGGCAGGTCAGGTGGTCTGATATTCCCATCTCTTTCAGAATTTTCCACAGTTTATTGTAATCCACACAGTCAAAGGCTTTGGCATAGTCAATAATGCAGAAATAGATGTTTTTCTGGAACTCTCTTGCTTTTTCTATGATCCAGCGGATGTTGGTAATTTGATCTCTGGTTCCTCTGCCTTTTCTAAAACCAGCTTGAACATCAGGCAGTTTATGGTTCACATATTGCTGTAACTGATTCAAAATCAGAATCCAGATTCAAATCCAGTTAGACTGTAAAATTCTTCACTACTTAAATGAATGCTTTCTAAGCCAATGCAAAACAAGGGTCTGTGCTTATCATAAGGGCTTTTAAAAAATTCTGTAAAGTTGTTTTTAATTTGTAAACAAAAATTCTCATTAATTCATACTGCTTTTAAACTATACATATTCCATGAAAACAGCAAGGACCTAAGAGAAGCAGAAGAGATCAAGAAGAGGTAGCAAGAATACACAGAAGAACTGTATAAAAAAGGTCTTAAATACCTTAATAGCCACAATGGTGTGATCACTCACCTAGAGCCAGACATCTTGGAATGTGAAGTCAAGTGGGCCTTAGGAACCATTACTAAAAACAAAGCTAGTGGAGGAGATGGAATTCCAGCTGAGCTATTTTTAATCCTAAAAGATAATGCTGTTAAAGTGCTGCACTCAATATGTCAGCAAATTTGGAAAACTCACTGATAGCCACAGGACTGGAAAAGGTCAGTTTTCATTCTAGCCCCAAAGAAAGGCAACGCCAAAGAATGCTCAAACTACCAGACAATTGCACTCATTTCACATACTAGCAAAGTAATGCTCAGAATCCTTCAAGCTAAGTTTCAACTATAAGTGAACCAAGAACTTCCAGATTTCGAAGCTGGATTTAGAAAAGGCAGAGGAACCAGAGATTTAATTGCCAACATCTGTTGGATCATAGAAAAAGCATGGAAATTCCAAAAACATCCACTTCTGCTTCATTGACTATGCCAAAGCCTTTGGCTGTGTGGTTCACAACAAACTGTGGAAAATTCTTAAAGAGATGGGAATACCAGATCACCTTACCTGCCTCCTGAGAAACTCCTGTATGCAACTCAAGAAGCAACAGTTAGAACCAGACATGGAACAATGGACTGGTTCAAAATTGGCAAAGGAGTACATCAAGGCTGTATATTGTCACCCTGCTTATTTAACTTCTATGCAGAACATATCATGAAAAATGCTAGGTTGGATGAATCACAAGCTGAAATCAAGATGGTTGGGGAAAATATTAACAACCTCAGATATGCAGATGATACCACTCGGATAGCAGAAAGTGAAGAGGAACTAAAGAGCCTCTTGATAAAGGTGAAACAGGAGAGTGCAAATGCTGGCTTAAAACTCAACATTCAAAAAACATAGATCATGGCATCTGGTCCCATCACTCCATGACAAATAGAAGGGGAAAAAAGTGAAACAGTAACAGATTTTATTTTCTTGGGCCCCAGAATGATTACAGATAGTAACTGCAGCCATGAAATTAAAAGACACTTGCTCCTTGGAAGAAAAGCTATGACAAACCTAGACAGAGTATTAAAAAGCAGAGACATCACTTTGCCAACAAAGGTCTGTATAGTCAAAGCTGTGGTTTTTCCAGTAGTCATGTATGGATGTGAGAGCTGGACCATAAAGAAGGCTGAGTACCAAAGAATTGATACTTTTGAACTGTGGTACTGGAGAAGACTCTTGAGAGTCCCTAGGACTGCAAGGAGGTCAAACTAGTCAATCCTAAAAAAAATCAAGACTGAATATCCATTGGAAGGACTGATGCTAAAGCTCCAATACTCTGGCCACCTGATGTGAAGAGCTGACACATTGGAAAAGACCCTGATACTGGCAAAGATTGAGGGTGGGAGGAGAAGAGGCCAACAGAGGACGAGATGGTTGGATGGCATCCCTGACTCAAATGGACATGAGCTTGAGCAAACTCAGGGAGACAGTGAAGGACAGGGGAGCCTGGTGTGCTGCAGCTCATGGGGTTTCAACAAGTTGGACATGACTTAGCAACTGAACAGTTCCATAAGAGTTGCCATGGTCCCAAATAAGCAGTAAGAATGATAAAATGCTGAAAATGATTAATGAATACAGAATGGATGATATTAGAAATCTTTATCTCTTGATCCCTAAGGAAATAATAAGACTGGGCAATAAGCATCAGTAGTTGGTGAAACCCTTCTATACAGCAGGTACCAGGTGGACACCACCCAAGCACTGGAAATCTCAGCATCACTATCATTGGGTCAGACAGCGCTTATGTGCCTCATGGTTGATGCAACATGAGAGCATAGCATCATCTGTGAAGTAGTCCTGCCTTAAANCTTTATCTCTTGATCCCTAAGGAAATAATAAGACTGGGCAATAAGCATCAGTAGTTGGTGAAACCCTTCTGTACAGCAGGTACCAGGTGGACACCACCCAAGCACTGGAAATCTCAGCATCACTATCATTGGGTCAGACAGCACTTATGTGCCTCATGGTTGATGCAACATGAGAGCATAGCATCATCTGTGAAGTAGTCCTGCTTAAAAAAAAAAAACAGATTGAACCTGCAAGGCTCTAAATTAACTGTGAATCTATAGGAAATGTGGAGACTTATTGGAGAAGATAAATGCCAACAGGAGGCACAATGAGCCAAATTTATCTTGTGGGCTAGTCAACAACAGTGGTACCAGGTTGGATCCTGAAGAGTTTGTTAAAACACAACTTGCTGGCCTGCATTCCCAAGGTCTGTTTCAGTAGGCCTGAATGGGACTTGAAAAGAAATTTGCATTTCTCACTTGTTTCCAGGAGATGCTGAAGCTGCTGGTCCACACTTGAAAACTACTTGCCTACAGGACAAATAACTCACTATTAACCAGTCAGTGACACGAGAGATAGTGGTGATGTTACAGAATAAAATACATTTAAATCCAGTGCATTATATGGACTTTCTCTGGATCTTGATTTTTTTAAAAGCTGCAACTACAAAAAAAATTGGTGGAACAACAGATGGACTCAAGATAAGATTAAGTTAATAAGTTACACTTAATTCTTTTGAGAATAATAGCATGATTAAAAACATTTTTAAAGTTAAAGATATATGCTGAAATTTCTTTATCTTTTGGTTTTTTGATAAAATNAGCTGCAACTACAAAAAAAATTTGTGGAACAACAGATGGACTGAAGATAAGATTAAGTTAATAAGTTACACTTAATTCTTTTGAGAATAATAGCATGATTAAAAACATTCTTAATCTTAAAGATATATTGCTGAAATTTCTTTATCTTTTGGTTTTTTGATAAAATGGTAGGATTCCCAAGGATGGATAAAACAAGATTATCAAAATATTGTTGAAACTTAATAGGTTTCTGGGGACTTATTATTAGACACTCTGTGCATTGTTTAAAAGTTTTCATGAGTTTTAAAAGGTCATTGTTTACACTGAACTTCTCCTCATTATAAAGAATTACATTTTCCTCATCTAGAGGTCAGCCTTCCAGTGCCCTCAACACTTCAAAAATAAAAATCTAACACTCAGAAATAAAGATAAATTACCTTTTATGCTCCAGAACTCACTGTAATGAAACTATACTAAAGCCATGAAAAATCTTCAGATGTCATTTAGACTTATACAGTTCTACAAGAATTGGTTGGTCTAGTTTCTGATTCTGCGTTAGATCTAGTAAAAGAAGACTGCCAAAAATAAGTATACAGTGACATCAGGAAAAGTCATAGCTCATAGTCTGACATTTATAGAACAAAAGGAAGTGTATAAGAAACAGACCCACAGACTTAAGAGAATGATGTTATGGTTGCCAGGCGGGGGAAAGAATGATAGGAAGAGATAGGGAGTTTGGGATCAACATGTACATACTGCTATATTTAAAATGGATAACCAACAAGGTCCTACTGTGTAACATAGGGAATTCTGTTCAATGTTATGTGGCAGCCTGGGTGGGGGTGGAGTTGGAGGGAGAATGGATACAAGTATATGTAGGACTAAATCCCTTTGCTGTCCACCTGATACTATCCCAAGATTGTTAGTTGGCTATACTGCTGCTGCTGCTGCTGCTAAGTCGCTTCAGTCGTGTCCAACTCTGTGCGACCCCATAGACGGCAGCCTACCAGGCTCCCCCATCCCTGGGATTCTCCAGGCAAGAACACTGGAGTGAGTTGCCATTTCCTTCTAATATAAATTTTTTTAAAAAGAGAAGTATATAATGAGTTGAATCAACACATTATACAGTGATAGAGCATCAACTAATTCATCAATAATAAAAATATGAGCATATATTTATCAGTTACCATTCTGATTCCCTTACTTATATTAATGCTTTTATCCAAATGACAACCCATAGAAATTGGCACTGCTGTAATCTGCAGTTGACATATAAAGAGACTGAGCACAGAGAGGTTAGATAACTTGCCTAAACTCACACAGCAGAGGATCTGTGCTCTTAACCACTTTCAGGTCCAGTCCATTAATAATAGTTAAACACAAGACAATGGGTAAAGTTTAACACATATCTAGGTGAAATGAAATTATAAAAGACAACTTAGATATTTTCTTCTATTGAAATTTCTTTAAAGAGCTTTTAAGGTGTCTGAAGGGATTAACTATCTATTTGGAGGTCTTTCTGAAGAAAGTATGATATAGTAGTAAGATCATGGCCTCTGAAGTTAGAGATACCTGGGCTCAAGAGTTGAGCTCCATCTTTAACTAGCTGTGGGATATTAGGCAACTTACTTGACCTCTCTGCTCCTTAGATTTCTCAGCTTTTAGAAATCTCAGTAATATACAACACTATCATAAGGCTCAAATGAGCTAATCACATATAATTAATTCATAGTGCTGCTTGATAAATGACTTGTTACTTTATAATAGACACAATTAGTGAAATTACTAGAAGGCACATCATAGAATGATCCTAAATAAACTGCCCTTATCCAGAATTCAGACAAGTTAGCAGAGATGAAAGGACTGGTAGAGGGCCTCTTCAAAAGGTGGTACATGAAAAGCCTACAAAAATGTCTTATCTCCAGGAAAGGGAAATCAAGACAGATGAGTTTGGTCATTATGGAAATGAGCCAGCATGGAAAGGAAGAGTGGATGTGCTCAGATTGGGAAATGGGAAAGGGAGGGGCTCAGGGTAAATGGAGCTGTGGACAGTGAAGGCCTGGGGACCTCAATAGTATGGGAGCTGGTGCCTCTATAGCAACCAGAGAGAGAAGCATTGAGGAGTCGGGGGCAGGAGGGTGGGAGAGAGGGACAACCTGCTGTGTCAACACACCTGACTTTGTCATCAGTCAACAGTAACCTTGGCATAAATGTCATCAGGCATTAGCTCTAGCACCATGGTCCATGGTGGGTACTGATGGTGGCTATTGCACATTCTAGACTTTAACAAGACAGAGGGTCTGATGAACTATGGATGGAGGTTCATGATATTGTACAGGAGACAGGAATAAAGACCATCCCCAAGAAAAAGAAATGCAAAAAAGCAAAATGGCTCTCTGAGGAGGCCTTACAAATAGCTGTGAAAAGAAGAGAAATGAAAAGCAAAGGAGAAAAGGAAAGATATACCCATTTGAATGCAGAGTTCCAAAGAATAGCAAGGAGAGATAAGAAAGCCTTCATCAGTGATCAGTGCAAAGAAATAGAGGAAAACAATAGAAGGAAAGACTAGAGATCTCTTCAAGAAAATTAGAAATGCCAAGGGAACATTTCATGCAAAGATGGGCTTGATAAAGGACAAAAATGGTATGGACCTAACAAAAGCAGAAGATATTAAGAAGAGATGGCAAGAATACACAGAAGAACTGTACAAAAGGATCTTCACAACGCAGATAATCATGATCACTCACACTCACCTAGAGCCAGACATCCTGGAATGGGAAGTCAAGTGGGCCTTAGGGAGCATCACTACAAACAAAGCTAGTGGAGGTGATGGAATTCCAGTTGAGCTATTTCAAATCCTGAAAGATCTTGCTGTGAAAGTGCTGCACTTAATAGGTCAGCAGTGGCCAAGGGACTGGAAAAGGTCAGTTTTCATTCCAATCCCCAAAAAAGGCAATGCCAAAGAATGCTCAAACTACTGCACAATTGCACTCATCTCACATGCTATTAGTAATAGTAATGCTCAAAATTCTCCAAGCCAGGCTTCAACAATACGTGAACCGTGAACTTCCTGATGTTCAAGCTGGGTTTAGAAAAGGCAGAGGAGCCAGAGATCAAATTACCAACATACGCTGGGTCATTGAAAAAGCAAGAGAATTTCAGAAAAACATCTATTTCTGTTTTATTAACCATGCCTAAGCCTTTGACTGTGTGGATCACAATAAACTCTGGAAAATTCTGAAGGAGATGGGAATACCAGACCACCTAACCTGCCTCTTGAGAAACCTGTATGCAGGGCAGGAAGCAACAGTTAGAACTGGACATGGAACAATAGGCTGGTTCCAAACAGGAAAACGAGTACATCAAGGCTGTACACTGTCACCCTACTTATTTAACTTCTGTGCAGAGTACATCGTGAGAAACACTGGGCTGGAAGAAGCACAGCTGGAATCAAGATTGCCAGCAGAAATAGCAATAACCTCAGATATACATATGACACCACCCTTATGGCAGAAAGTGAAGAAGAACTAAAGAACCTCTTGATGAAAGTGAAAGAGGAGAGTAAAAAAGTTGGCTTAAAGCTCAACATTCAGAAAACTAAGATCATCGCATCCGGTCCCATCACTTCATGGCAAATAGATATGGAAACAGTGTAAACAGTGTTAGACTTTATTTTGGGGGGCTCCAAAATCACCGCAGATGGTGATTGCAGCCATAAAATTAAAAGATGCTTGCTTCTTTGAAGGAAGGTTATGACTAACCTCGACAGCATATTAAAAAGCAGAGACATTACTTTGTCAACAAAGGTCCATCTAGTCAAGGCTCTGTTTTTTCCAGTAGTCATGTATGGATGTGATAGTTAGACTAAAAAGAAAGCTGAGTGCCGAAGAATTGATGCTTTTGAACTGTGGTGTTGGAGAAGACTCTTGAGAGTCCCTTGGACTGCAAGGAGATCCAACCAGTCCATTCTAAAGGAGATCATCCCTGGGTGTTCTTTGGAAAGAATGATGCTAAAGCTGAAACTCCAGTACTTTGGCCACCTCATGCGAAGAATTGACGTATTGGAAAAGACTCTGATGCTGGGAGGGATTGGGGGCAGGAAGAAAAGGGGACGACGGCAGATGAGATGGCTGGATGGCATCACTGACTTGATGGACATGAGTCTGAGTGAACTCTGGGAGATGATGATGAACAGGGAGGCCTGGTGCGCTGCAATTCATGGGGTCGCAAAGAGTCAGACACGATTGAGCAACTGAACTGAACTGAACTGAATACCCTTTTGTCTGTTGGTACTAAACATATCTTTCTTAAAGATCTTATCTAGATCATCCTTAGTATAGACATTATGTAGTCCTAACAAATAACGTTTTAGTCATTTGTCATTATTATTTCCAATTCAACCCATGTATTAGTCACAGTTCTCCAGAAAAACAAAACCAATAGGAGATTATAATATAAAGGGGTATATATATTTATGATTATAAGAAATTAGCTCATATGATCATGGAGGCCAAGAGGTTCCATGATCTTCCCTCTGCAAGCTAGAGCCTCAGGAAACCAGTTGTGCAGTTCCAGCCTGAGTCCAAAGACCTGAGACCCAGCAGTGCCTGTGGTAGAGGTCCCAGTCCAAGTGCTGGAAAAGCCCAATGCCCCAGTCAAACAGAAAGGGACTTTTTCCTTCTTCCATCTTTTTATTCTATTCAGGCCGTCTATGAACTGGATGATGTCCACTCATACTCGAGAAAGCAGTCTATTAACACTTCACTCAGTCTGCTGATTCAAATGCTAATCTCATCCAGAAACACCCTCACAGACACACCCCAAATAATGTTCTGCCAAACATCTGGGCACCCCATGGTCAAGGTGATACATAAAATCAAGCATCATATCCCCCTTTCTCCAGCTTCTTTCATTCCCTGTGACACAGGACACAAAAAGTATGAGTAATCGAGTTGCAATCCACTGCTAACTAAATTACCTGATGTTTATATTTAGAGAAGCTTAAGTCAGTTCTGAAGGTGTTTCTTGACTTTGGAAAAACATTGAGAAAATAGCATCAAGTGTGTGAAGCAGGTTCAGATGATTCTTGGAATGGTTTAGTTGTCTCATTCAGCAACAGAGTACTGACTATAAATGTTGGCTGTGAGCTCCAAGGACTACATCACAATCATCTTCCTCTCCCCACCCAATGGCAGATAAATCAAATGCAACACCTGAGGCCAGTGAACAGTGGCCCCTGGAAGTGTGCAGTGCATGCTTGCATAGACATGCGTAATGGCCTGACTAGAACGGTCATCACAAGGATGTAAGCCATCTGCAGGTACTCTCAGGAGGGAGCACAGCACCATATAACTTGATGAAGTAGAAAGAATGAGATTACTGGAAGCCCTATATTCAAGCATTAGTGCCTCCACATCTTCTTAGAGAGGTGGTTTGGACAAGCCAGGTGAGGTCTGTGAGCTTTGGTGTCCTCTGCTGCAACTCCCTATTTCACAGAATGGTGAACATTAAACGAAATCAAGTACAACAGCAAATTATAAATATTAAGGTGAATTTTATCCCTTCTACAGGGGATCTTCTGGACACAGGAATTGAACCAGGTTCTCCTGCATTTCAGCAGATTCTTTATCAGCTGGACTACCAGGAAAGCCCCTTAAGAAATAATAGAGAAGCTTAAAAAAAGGAAGGAATAGTTCCACCTACTTTGTATTAGTGACTGGGTTGAAGGGAATGGGGCATTTAAAGAGTATGTACTTCAGTTTGTTACGGCATCAGTGGGGGGAGGGCACACAGGTGATGGAACCTCGCCTTTCTCTTGCAGCTTTCCCATGAGTGATGGCTCATCAACAGCAGCCCAGGGAGCAATTGCCCACCTGCCTTTGAAGCCTAGCTTCCATAACCCCAGAAAGAGTCCTCACCAGTCTTTCCTGATATCCCACAACAAAGTAAAAGCAAAGACATACTGAGCTCCCAACACCATGGAGAATAAATCAACCTCTCTTTTCTGTTTGCTGCAAGAAAAACTGCATGGCATCAGACTCAGACTTCAAAGATTCTCAATTGCACACCCAGGCAGAACTAACCGCACATAAAGAACTTGAAGGGGGAATGGGAGAGGACAAGGACAAACAAAAAAGAAATCAATGCTTGTGCAAAGGAAAGAAAAATCAATTGAGGGGAAAGAAAATGCTATCCCTAAGCCTTTGAAAGCAGTGGCTTAGACATATCCATATCAGCATAAGGAAGGAAAAGATGATACAAAGAGTAGAGTCCTTTTACACTTAAGTTCTCAGTTGCAAGGAAATCAATAGCTCAAAAACTATTTGTTTTAAATTGAGGTGAAAGTCATATCACATAGAATGAACCACTATAAAGTGAACCATTCTGTGCCATTAGTACCTTTACAATATTGTGCAAACATCTCTGTCTAGTTCCAAAGCCTCTAGAGGTATTCCTTATTCTAGAATTTTATATACAGAAACTACACTAGAAATTTTCCTTAGACTTTTCAGTCATTTGGGCTTAACTCCCAGGTTGTATTTAAGCACTCATCTGGAGTGTTGCTTCCTACCTAACTAATATTAGACATCTTCAGTGTTTCAAGATGGGCCATTTGATTAGGTGAATGGGAGAGGCAATTATGAATTTCCACAGACTCAGGAGAAATCCCATAGACTTATGTTCATGTGTATATTGACAAAATATTCAAACAACTCAATGAAAGGTTGAAAATTATTTCAGCCATATGCATTTCTTTAATTCGGGGTCATGCAGGCAGACGGAGCAATGGTATAACTAATATATATGGACCTCAATGCAAAATCAAATATAGTCCCTCAACTATTCATCAGCTTTCTCCAGAAACTGGTTTAACCAAGCTGTTTGTGCAAAGGAAAAGAGAAATCCTCTAAGCAGTGGCTTAGATGTATCCATTTCAGCACATAGGAAGGCAAGGATGACACAAAGAGTAGAGGGCCCTTTTACATTTAACTTCTCAGTTCTCTCAAGACTGGTTTAACCAAGCAAAAATTACCCTCTTGAAAATCGGGGTCAGAAGGATGTAGAAAATCTGACTCTTCTTCTGCTATGGGAGTGAATAGCCTATTGACAGTGAGCAGAAAATAATGATTTCTTGGGCATAGTTTCTATAGCTGCCACAGGGTCATCCCTACGGCATGTCTGCTCTCCCTGGCTACACGGCTAAGGAATACTGATTAGGAAACCAAGACTGGACCTCCATCTTGCCACTGGCACTTTTATTGTTAGCATTTTAGACTTAGCCCTGAATCTCTGCCCCTGCTCTGAACCACTGAGCATGGAAGCTGAACTTTGTAACTGAGTTGAACTGTATCTTCCTCTAAATTGACTGTGGCCATTCCTGACAGATACAGGTATGCTGTGTGTATTACCTTGTAACTGTAGCCACATAGAACCCCGAAAAGTCTTCCTGAAAAGTGTGGTAGCAAACTCCCTTTTTACAGTTTCTCTTTTTGCCATTTTTCAAATAGTGAGATAAGACTGAGACAGAATCCTATCTGGGACTCCTGAAAAGTAACTGCTTCATGATTTATGAGCATTCTACCCAAAGGAAGAATCAATAGAGAGAAGGCAAAGACTTGGGGAGAACAATCCAATAAGTAACTTTAAGCCTATCTCACATTATTACTTTTCTGAAGTTCTGTGTTAGCACTTTATATATAGCAGGCGCTCAATATAATTTGCTATCTGAATGGGATAAGGATATTTTTTCTTCTTTAGTAATCTCCACTCTAAGGAATATTTTACCTTACTATATTGATCAAATAATGTTAGTATTTGGTGCCAGCTGTTCAACTCAAATAATTATTTTTAAATAGCCTTCTATTTATTTTGTAATGATCTGCTGTGTTCCCTGTCTTGTCCCTTTGGTGCTTGCGAACCATTACTCATGAGACCACATATGCATTGCCCATAGCAAGTGGACCTTAAAGTATATTGAGGAATCAATAGATTCATTTGTAAACACATTTTAAAATCCAGATTTCTAGGTTCCCCAAGCCCAGTGGTCCTTAGGTCTGAGAAGGCATCTTGTAACCTGCTAACAAACACCCTGGGTGATGTGGTACATGTCATCATGAACCATATTTCAGAAACTGACCCATAGATTTGATCCTGGCCTAGACTCTGTGACCAGCCTTATTTACAGCAGAGAGAAGATGAAGAACCAGCAATAAATTGATAATACAGAGATGATGGTCCTTCTCTGGGACATGATCTTGTTTCACTAGTCACTATTATGTCCTCTTTCCTACTTCACGCCTGAAATCCAGCTGGTATTTCCCTGGATCTTGGTTGCTGAGTCCATCATATTCTTAGGCTTCATTGGTTGCTGGCTAAAGAATTGTCAATTACTAAACCCCATATTTAATGTTCTGGCTGTTTACCAAGTCTTTCATCCAATGACCAAACTCTATTGTTTGCTTTGGGAATTCCTCCAAAAAGTCCTACCCCTGCTGTTCAGAAGTCCACTTAGTCCCTCCCTTGCCCAGGTAAGTTTGCGGCTAATTCTCCCAGCACAAAAACCTCACTCTTCACAACAGATATTTCTGACTGAAGACCCTGACTATCCTTATCCAGAATTACCCAAGAGGAATAGGATACTCACCAGACTGTGCTGTGCTGCACTTAGTCACTCAGTCATGTCCGACTCTCTGTGACCCCATAGCCTGCAGCCCACCAGGCTCCTCTGTCCATGGAGATTCTCCAGGCAAGAATACTAGAGTGAGTTGCCATGCCCTCCTCCAGGGGATCTTCCCAACCCAGGGAACGAACCAGCATTGCAGGCAGATTCTTTACCATCTGAGTCACCAGGGAAGCCATTCACCAGGCTGGCTCCCCATAAAAGGATCATCTCTGCCTGTATCTGTGGTAGAATGAGAGGTCATGCCTGCTCATTCAGACAAGTTTCACATAAGAGATTTTAGAACAGAAATTGTTAAGTGGAAAACAAGTCTATATGGTATTATTTTTGTTACATACAGCCTCCTGTCATGAATAGCCCTAAACAAATACAGATTCAAATAAAAGTGCTCTTAATTGGTGTTCAGGATTGAAGCAAAGGTTGCTGACAAAACTGGTACTTTCCCAAATTGTTACTTTACCTGCTGAGAGCTGAAATACTACCTTTACATGAAAGGTGAAGTTTCAAATAAGAATAGAACAAACTCCAAGGATATCTTTCTCTGTCTTGGTTCGTTCAAGTAGTCAATAAATATGCTTTTTAATACTTTCTATGTGCTAGGAATAAAAAGTTCTGGTCTCTGCCCCCATGAGGTTCATCATCTTATATTACAGTTGAGGTCATGAATTTATGTAGGAAACAGGTCTGTCCAGGACTTTTCTTCTCCCACCTGCCTGTCTGAGATGAAAAGAACATTCTGAGTTGCAGAGATAGTAAGAAATGCTACCAAGGAAGCCGAACCACAATTCACTTTCCGGTGGGTAGACTTCCAGTAGTGGAAATTATGGCAAAGGTGCCAGTCAACAGGAAGAAAGGATGAAGATGACCACAAGTTAACCAGAAATCTTCCCATGAATATTATAAAGCAGACCAACATGCCTTGGATAGTATAGATCTGTGTCAGAGTTCTGTATGTTCCTTCTATTTCTGCCAGATAAGACACTGAAGATTAATTGAAACATCAGGTGCTATATAAGCTAGTATTTTTGACAGCTTACACCAGTGGTTCAGACACCTGGAGGGCTTGCTAAAACACAGATTAAACTCAGCTATATCAGCAGAGTTTCTGATTCAGGAGGTCTAAGGTGGGCCTTGAGAACTTGCATGCCTAACAAATTCTCAGATAACACAGATGGTGCTGGTCTGAGGACATTTTGAGAACCATGGGCTTAAGCAAACACTTAGAGGAGCCTTTGAAAGTGTTGCTCCATGAAGAGTATACACAGCATCATCAGGCGTGAAAAACTTGAATATCTGTAGTTTTTCTCACTACAAAATAATACATTTGCACTGTAAAAAAAAATTTAATACAAAAGCAATAAATTCATAAAACAACCAAAGTAAATTTAAAACAATTCAGTGAAAAGTAGCCCTTGGTAACCTTGCTGTGTATTCTTATAAAATCTCTGTGTATATGTTATGTTTATGTCTATACATATATATGATCTCTTTCTCATATATGTATATATAATGTATATACAATATCAGATTCATCTTATACACACTGTTTTGTAACTTACCTTTTTACTTAACAGTGGATTATAAAAATCTTTCTGCAACAACAGAGTTCTNGAAGTCCACTTAGTCCCTCCCTTGCCCAGGTAAGTTTGCGGCTAATTCTCCCAGCACAAAAACCTCACTCTTCACAACAGATATTTCTGACTGAAGACCCTGACTATCCTTATCCAGAATTACCCAAGAGGAATAGGATACTCACCAGACTGTGCTGTGCTGCACTTAGTCACTCAGTCATGTCCGACTCTCTGTGACCCCATAGCCTGCAGCCCACCAGGCTCCTCTGTCCATGGAGATTCTCCAGGCAAGAATACTAGAGTGAGTTGCCATGCCCTCCTCCAGGGGATCTTCCCAACCCAGGGAACGAACCAGCATTGCAGGCAGATTCTTTACCATCTGAGTCACCAGGGAAGCCATTCACCAGGCTGGCTCCCCATAAAAGGATCATCTCTGCCTGTATCTGTGGTAGAATGAGAGGTCATGCCTGCTCATTCAGACAAGTTTCACATAAGAGATTTTAGAACAGAAATTGTTAAGTGGAAAACAAGTCTATATGGTATTATTTTTGTTACATACAGCCTCCTGTCATGAATAGCCCTAAACAAATACAGATTCAAATAAAAGTGCTCTTAATTGGTGTTCAGGATTGAAGCAAAGGTTGCTGACAAAACTGGTACTTTCCCAAATTGTTACTTTACCTGCTGAGAGCTGAAATACTACCTTTACATGAAAGGTGAAGTTTCAAATAAGAATAGAACAAACTCCAAGGATATCTTTCTCTGTCTTGGTTCGTTCAAGTAGTCAATAAATATGCTTTTTAATACTTTCTATGTGCTAGGAATAAAAAGTTCTGGTCTCTGCCCCCATGAGGTTGATCATCTTATATTACAGTTGAGGTCATGAATTTATGTAGGAAACAGGTCTGTCCAGGACTTTTCTTCTCCCACCTGCCTGTCTGAGATGAAAAGAACATTCTGAGTTGCAGAGATAGTAAGAAATGCTACCAAGGAAGCCGAACCACAATTCACTTTCCAGTGGGTAGACTTCCAGTAGTGGAAATTATGGCAAAGGTGCCAGTCAACAGGAAGAAAGGATGAAGATGACCACAAGTTAAACAGAAATCTTCCCATGAATATTATAAAGCAGACCAACATGCCTTGGATAGTATAGATCTGCGTCAGAGTTCTGTATGTTCCTTCTATTTCTGCCAGATAAGACACTGAAGATTAATTGAAACATCAGGTGCTATATAAGCTAGTATTTTTGACAGCTTACACCAGTGGTTCAGACACCTGGAGGGCTTGCTAAAACACAGATTAAACTCAGCTATATCAGCAGAGTTTCTGATTCAGGAGGTCTAAGATGGGCCTTGAGAACTTGCATGCCTAACAAATTCTCAGATAACACAGATGGTGCTGGTCTGAGGACATTTTGAGAACCATGGGCTTAAGCAAACACTTAGAGGAGCCTTTGAAAGTGTTGCTCCATGAAGAGTATACACAGCATCATCAGGCGTGAAAAACTTGAATATCTGTAGTTTTTCTCACTACAAAATAATACATTTGCACTGTAAAAAAAAATTTAATACAAAAGCAATAAATTCATAAAACAACCAAAGTAAATTTAAAACAATTCAGTGAAAAGTAGCCCTTGGTAACCTTGCTGTGTATTCTTATAAAATCTCTGTGTATATGTTATGTTTATGTCTATACATATATATGATCTCTTTCTCATATATGTATATATAATGTATATACAATATCAGATTCATCTTATACACACTGTTTTGTAACTTACCTTTTTACTTAACAGTGGATTATAAAAATCTTTCTGCAACAACAGAGTTCTGAAACATAATTTGGCACATGCTTTGAACAGAGATACCAATTATGTTTAAATGTATTCAAGTATTCCCACTTGCTGGACACTTAGGTTCAACTCTTTTCTGTTCAAACAGGTTCAGTATAAATATGCTGATAAGTCGTTATGTACATCCTTATTTTCTAAAGACAGATTTCCAGAAGAAAAATTACGAAAACTCATGTATTTTAAGTCTTTTCATATATATTATCAGAATACCCTTCAAAGAAATATTGGATCAATTTACATGCCCATCAGCTCTAGAGGCATTTTCTCATATGTCCACATAATGCTGACCACATTTTCCTTTGCCAGTTTAACAGGAACAAGATGATATCTTGTTTATATTTTTAATTTTTTTCAGTTACCAGAGGGATCTGTCATACTCGGTGATTTCATACTTCTTTATTTGTAGCTGTGTAAATCTGGGGCTTAAACTATTAACCCTATACAAAGCAATTTTTGTTTGTGAGTTTATATGTTTGATATTTCATAGAGTCCAACACATCATTTTTCTTTGTCATGAACCAACCAAAATTCTCAAAATAGGTAACTTTTGTTACATTACATAAATTCTAGGGAAATTTCTTTGTTACAAAATTCTGTAGTTTGGATTTGTCCCATATGCAATCCCATGGTCTAATTTTACTTACAAGATCATCCATGTGAAAACATATTCACTGTGATTAAAAGAGGCAATTGATGGAATAAAGTATCTTGTTATCTGTTCATTAATATTTACTGAGTGGTCATATGATGTGAACACTAAAACAGACTTTCTTGGTGACACACTAAACTCAGTTTTCTTGGTGACACACAGGGCCTATTAGGTGAAAAATATGGGAACATCCGAATCCCCGGAGAAGTTGAAGCCTCAGAGTTTGAAATGATCTTGGATGCTGCCACAGAGGCAAAGCTGGACACCAAGTTACTGGAAGACTGGTACTGTCGGGATGAGAACTCGGTGCCAGCCGCCTATTACCTCAGACCCAAATCAGAAATGCTGAAAAGCAATAAAAATGCAGTAAGTTCTCTTTCTCTCCGAAGTGTCTCTCTCTACATTTTTAAACTGTTCACGTCACACAGGGATGGTTTTTCTCCACAGAAAAGGCACAGTAGACAGAAAGTTATTCTGCCACAGACTCTAAATTTCCTTTTAACAACTAAATCCAAAGCCAAGAAATCTTCCAAATTCACCTTTCTTTTCTGACATCTTAGACTTTCCTTCTGGGGTCATTTCTTTCATCCTGAAGTATATCTTTTGGAAGTTCCAAAAGAGTGACAAGTTCTGTTTATCTGAAAATCTATGTATTTTTTTAAATGCAAACGTCATGTTTTATTGCTTTTTACTCTTTTTTTTACAATGGAGAAACGACATTCTCTTTAATAAGTGGTGCTGGGAAAACTGGACAGCTACATATAAAAGCATGAAATCAGAACATTCTCTGTATCATATGCAAAAGAAAAAAGTAAAAAAGCTAAACTAACCTACTTTATTTTTTTTAATGGTTCTTTTTTTTTTAATTGAGATACAGCTGACATATAACATTACAATAGTTTCAGGTGTACAATATAATTATTTGATATTTGTATATATTATGAAATGATAATCACAAGAAGTCTAGTTAAAACCTGTCACACAAACTTACAACATTTTTCCTTGTGATGAGCTTTTAAAACCTACTTTCTTAGCAACTTTCAACTATGCAATATAGTATTATTGTTCCCCCTTTTTCTTCTTTTTAAAAAAATTTATTTATTTTAATTGGAGGCTAATTACTTTACAATATTGTATTGGTTTTGCCACATATCAACATGAATCTGCCACNGAGTTTGGGTGAACTCTGGGAGTTGGTGATGGACAGGGAGGCCTGGCGTGCTGCGATTCATGGGGTCACAAAGAGTCGGCACAACTGAGTGACTGAACTGAACTGAATGTGATAGAAACACAGTCATTGTCTCTTCTCCAACTTTGTTCTCAAATGTATCTATCATATGTCCCCGGAAACTGAATGAAGGAGGTTGAGAAAACAGGTGGGCATAATTATTGCCTAGACCTTTTAAAGAGGTTGAAAAGAAGCCATAGGACTTCCTTGATGGTCTAGTGGTTAAGAATCCTCCTGCCAATGCAGGGGACATGGGTTCGATTGCTTGTCCAGGAAGATTTCATGTTTCAGGGAAACTAAGCCCAAGCACCACAACTACTGAGCCCACATTCTAGAGTCTAGGCTCAGCAACAAGAGAAGTCCACCCATTGCAAATACAAGAGTAGCCCTCACTTGCCACAACTAGAGATAGACTGCACAGCCAAATAAATTAAAAAAATAAAATTTAAAAAAGAAAAGAAGGCATAGATATCCATTCCTCTTCCAAAGAAAATATCCTTGATAATGCAGTACCCAAGAGCTCCAAGAGGAGAAGAGCCCTAGGGTAGCAACAGCTCTTCATTTAATATCCCTGTGTTTGGCCATTCTGACATTTAACAGAAAGCATTTTCTCCATGCAAAATGAAATCATGTCAGATTACTCAGTTCTTCTTCTTCCTCACATGTAGTTTTTGAAGTTATTATCTGGAAGAATATGGAGAATACTGGGGTAAATCCCAAACCATTCACTAGGTAAGTATGCCAGGAGTAAAGACAGTAGCTGATAAAGTAGATATCAAAAAACTTGATACCTCAAGAAACCAGTTTTAAAAAGCTGAACTTACACCTATATTTAATTGGCTTTAGCTGTTCCTTCCTTGTTTGATTCTATGAGCCTCTGCTGCTGCTAAGTCGCTTCAGTTGTGTCCGACTCTGTGCGACCCCATAGATGGCACCCCACCAGGCTCCCCCGCCTCTGGGATTCTCCAGGCAAAACATTGGAGCGGGTTGCCATTTCCTTCTCCAATGCATGAAAGTGAAAAGTGAAAGTGAAGTCACTCAGTCCTGTCCGACCCTCAGTGACCCCATGGACTGTAGCCTTCCAGGCTCCTCCGTCGATGGGATTTTCCAGGCAAGAATACTACTAGAGTGGGTTGCCATTGCCTTCTCTGTATGAGCCTCTAGGGAAATTTAAATTATTGACTGAACCATGTTTCTGCATAAATTGTTGTTAAGTAAATGACTGTTTGAATAAGATGATCAGCAAGACTCTATAAATGTTACTTTCTTGGTAGGCACTCCTATTTTATTTCCTAAGTGCTGCTAAGCCACTTCAGTCATGTCCGACTCTGTGCGACCCCATAGACGGCAGCCCACCAGGCTCCCCCGTCCCTGGGATTTTCCAGGCAAGAACACTGGAGTGGGTTGCCATTGCCTTCTCTGATTTTATTTCCTAGAGGATAATAAAAAATAAATGAGGAAGAAACAACTAAAGACAATTAAATAGTAACATATGAGTCAGTCAGTTCAGTTGGTCATTTGTGTCCAACTCTTTGCACCACACCAGGCTTCCATGTCCATCACCAACTCCAGAGATTACTCAAACTCATGCCTGTTGAGTCAGTGATGCCATTCAACCATCTCATCCTCTGTCGTCCCCTTCTCCTGCCTTCAATCTTTCCTAGCATCAGGGTCTTTTCAAATGAGTCAGCTCTTCGCATCGGGTGGCCAAAGTATTAAAGTTTCAGTTTAAGCATCAGTCCTTCCAATGAGTATTCAGGACTGTTCTCCTTTAGGATGGACTGGTTGGATCTCCTTGCAGTCCAAGGGACTCTCAAGAGTCTTCTCCAGCACCACAGTTCAAAAGCATTAATTCTTTGGTGCTCAGCTTTCTTTATTGTCCAACTCTCACATCCATACATGACTACTGGAAAAACCATCCTTTTGACTAGTCTGACCTTTAACTGTATTGAAGAAATGATTTTGTTACAACATTTGAATCAAAACTCAAGAGTGAAACACACAATATATTGAGAAAGTCAAACAAACAAATCCTGTTTGGATTCACACTGTTGTGTCACTTGGGCGAGTTCACGTCACTTTCAGGGCACTAGGGAGAGTAAATGAGATGCTGTCCATTAAGCACCTGTCATGGTAAGGCCCATGGTAGACTTTCAAATATCAATGGTTCTCTTCCTCTTAAATATTGGGTTTTCTTGATGATTTAAGACTAACATCTCACTTTCACCTTTCTAAAGATGCAGCCTCCTGCCAATGCCGAGAATGAGAAGACCTGGCAAGAGATATCAGATGAGATCAAGAAGATATTTAAGACTGCTGTAAAACTGTTACATGAAAAGGGGAAAATGAAACACAGCCAAGCCAAGAGGTACCTGTTCTCAGGTAATTTTTTATGCATCTTCAGTAAACTGAGGAATTGATCATTAATAGATATATTCACTGTTTCCTTTTATGGTTCTGTAAATTTAATAGTATTTACTGCCTGATGAAATTTAATTTTTTTTAATGTTTTTATCTCCTGGAGAGACAAGTAATCTTTTTACTCAAAGATAAGCTTTTACTTACTTGAGGAGTTCTCTAAAAATATGACTTCAAAAATGTCAGAGGAGGCTGAATATAATAGACCAGACTCAGCCAGTATTTCTCAGTTGAACTGTTCATTAATTCACTTGCTCAGCAAACATTTATTGAAGGCATATATATGCCAGGCACTGGGGCTACAACAATGATGGAGAAGGCAAGGTTTCTGCTCTCCTGGAACTTATTGTTTAGTGAGGAGGAAATAAGTGATAGGCAAGTAATCAAATAAATGAACAATATCATGTCAGAAAGGATAAGTGCTATGAATAAAATACAGTAATAGGATAATAGGGCCTGAGTGGGGGTCCAGATTTAGATAGGGCAGGTGATAAGGAAATGACTTCTGAGCTAAATGGCAGAATGAATCAGAGCTGGCAGTGCCATATCTAAAATAGAGAATTCCAGGCAAGGGGATTGCCAGGTTCAAGATTCCTGAGACAGGAATGTGCTAAGCAAGTTCTAGGAGCAGGAAGAAGGTAAAGGTTGCCAAGCTTAGAGGAGAGATGAGGTTAGAAGGTGGGCACAGGCCATAATAACAGCAGAAATAATAAACAATTTATAATAGGAATATAATAGTTTTATTCAGGCCAAACTGAGGACTGTAGCCTGAGAGAGACAGATTCGAGAAGCACCTGAATTGTGTTCTACCTGACTATAAAATGAGGGAGGCTTACATAAAGGCAAAAATCACAGTTAGTCACTGTATCAAGTTTTTATCAAGAATTATAATTAGAGCTGTCAAGAAGTCAGGATGCATGTTAAATAAGGACTGGCTGGGGTCTGAAATGGTCGCATAGTTACAAGGGCAGACCTTGAGACCTAGGCAGCTGCTAGCAGATATTATTTTGAGAATGAACTGGTGGTGTTCTTCCATCTGATACAGTTCAGAGAATTCAAGTTCTCAGTGATGCAGGAAAAATGTCTGAAACCACATACACAATGGCCACTGGTTCCATTTTGGATGCCTGAATTATAGATATTCCATCTTGATTTTTAGATGTATTCTTTCCTTTAGTGGTTAACTCAGATGTACAATGCATGCTTGATGGGCCAGAAGACAGGCTGTTCTATTTAACATACAGTTCAACCCAAATCAGGTATAAGCCAGAATGACTTCCTCATATTTCAATCTGTGAAAATTTCTTCCATCACTGCATAAGATGGGAAGCTATCAGAGGTTGGGAAGTAAGGGAGTGGCAGGATCTAGATTAGCCTTAAAATAAAAAATATCCCTAACTGCTGAGCAGAGACTCATTTGTTGGCCTTTTTCAGCTATGAAAAAAGAGGTTTTATTTTTAGGAATTGCATAGGAAATCACATATCTGAAGGAATATGTCAGTCATAGTTTCCAGGGGATGAACACTCCTAGATAAAGTAATCGGTTAAGTAGCATTTATTTTAAGAGGTTTTTGAAGAAAAAAGCAACAGTAGTTGCATTTTCAGACTGGTTTTGTGAATGATGTGGCAAAATGTTTGTAAAAACCTAAGAAGCACTTGATACCATTCTTGCTGGATATGCCTGTATTTCAACCTCAGAGAAAGCATGAATAATTCTGACAAATTCATTCTCCAGAAAATGTCAAAAATTAGGTCTTATTTTAGTTCTCCCTAAAAATGCTAAAATCACCAGGAATAAGTACTATCTTTAGAATATACAGGTTAATATATGTCCTTATTCCTCTGGGATCTTTTTGATCCATTTTTGAAGCCCTGGTTCTTTGTCTTTATCAAGGGCAAAACTACCCTATTCCTAAAAAATGTGCTGTATCAGGAAAAAAATACCAAGAGCAAACACTCTCCTATTCTTGATAAAAGAGACACCAGTTGGGGAGAGCATCCTCTGACTTCGAGTTAGACAGCCCAAGTTTTAAAAAATTCATAGGCAAATACTTTCTCTTAATTTTCTCCATAATAAGGAACTTGATCCACATGGATAGCCATATGAAGATTAATAATTTTGTACTAGGTAGTATGAAATACTATACCTGGATTATTTTCTATTTGGGGTTACATCTCTAAAAGATATGCATGCTCATGAAATTTTCATTTATTTTACATTCCAACTCATTTTACGACCAAGTTTGCACAGTGAAAATTGGTGAAGAGGGGCCAGCTCTTTGAAATGGATAGAGTATATTTGTTTTGTGCCAGGCTATCAATAACCAATGTGGTAGTTAGACCAGCCTTTCTGTCTCTTATTAGGATTGCAAGATACCCTTCAGCAATCAACATCAGGTAACTTTGAAAAAATAAAGGCTTATAACTTATAAGTGGAGTAGGAAATGGCAACCCATTCCAGTATTCTTGCCTGGAGAATCCCATGGACAGAGAAGCCTGGAGGGCTACAGTCCATGGGGTCACAGAAAGTCTGACATGACTGAAGACACATCCACATTACTTACAGGACCTGGAAATCACAGAGCACATCTAAAGCCACACAGCAAGGTCAGCAGCAGAGAGAGAAAGAGCGGCAGAGCACACATGTCTAGGGCTTTGCTTTTACTGGGCTCACTCTTCAGGGGTAAATTTAAAACATAAAAGTGGGAATTTAAAGCACAGGGAGAGAGAGAAACAAGTGGCTGGAAAGGTTAGTTATTGAAGTCCACCAAGAGCTCTTAAACAAAGGCATCTCAGTGAGGGGGGCTGGCCTGCTCTGTCTGTGTGGCTGTTAATGAGTTTATTCAAGAGAGGTATCACTGAAGTGGATGCCTCAGCAATCAAAGCTTAAATCAGACACTTGCATTATAAACAATGCCCCCCCCCCAAAAAAAAAACTGTCAGGGTTTACACTACAATGTTACTTTAACATTTTCAGAAATCTTCAAATAAGAATATCAGATAGAGGGATTTCCCTGGTGGAACACAGATGGCTGGACAAGAGATGGACCAAAGGCTACTTTCTGTAGGAGTTCAGAATATCCAAATTTCTTGCACCTTCCCCTGTACATATTATAACAAATTTGTACTCTTCTACAAAAAGAAGAGTAGATATGTGTTATATAAGCTTCCTTATCTGGCCTCCTGATGCAATTTTCCTGAATAAAATCTTTGGTAAAACANTACTTTCTGCAGGAGTTCAGAATATCCAAATTTCTTGCACCTTCCCCTGTACATATTATAACAAATTTGTACTCTTCTACAAAAAGAAGAGTAGATATGTGTTATATAAGCTTCCTTATCTGGCCTCCTGATGCAATTTTCCTGAATAAAATCTTTGGTAAAACATTATTGATTTGGGACTTTCCTGGTGATCTAGTGATTAAGGGTCCACATGTCACTGCAGGGGACATGGGTTCAAGAAGATTCCACATGCCTCAGGGCAACTAAGCCCGCATGCTACAGCTACTCAGCCCATACACCACAAGTACTGAAGCCTGCATGCTCTAAAACCTGGGCTCTGCAACAAGAGAAGCCATCACAATAAGAAGCTCACACACTGCAACTAAATAAAGCCCACGTGAACTAACGAAGACCCAGCACAGCCAAAAATAAATAAAATAAATAAAAAACTATCCTGATGTGAATGGCACAGCTTATTCAACACTGGTGGATATAAATACATCTCTTTACTTCAATCACAAATCTTTATCAATTGCTATCATTACTGAAAAAATATTATCACAGAAGTTCTGCTAAAAGGTGCCATTTTTAAATAAAATTCCCACCTCCCTTAATAGTTACTTTATAGAATGTTTCGCTTTTGCTTGATGTTGGAGGTGTGGCCAGTATATTGAGATGGTCTAAGTTACTACCAGCCCCATCCCCTGNTGCACTACTTTGTAGGTGTGTCTTCAAACTTTATAATTATTCCAAGTGAGCAAGACAGTAATGCTACAAAGGGAACTGAAATCAAATGAGAAAACACTTGGTGTATGCACTTCACCAGAGAAGGTGATGGCGCCCCACTCCAGCACTCTTGCCTGGAAAATCCCATGGACGGAGGAGCCTGGTGGACTGCAGTCCATGGGGTCACTAAGAGTCAGACACAACTGAGCGACTTCCCTTTCACTTTTCACTTTCTTGCCTTGGAGAAGGAAATTGCAACCTACTCCAGTGTTCTTGCCTGGAGAATCCCAGGGTCGGGGAGCCTGGTGGGCTGCCATCTATGGGGTCGCACAGAGTCGGACACGACTGAAGCAACTTAGCAGCAGCAGCAACATGCACTTCACACTCACTCTAGGGCTTTTTCCTTGTGGAAGACGGGAGGATAAAAGTGGCTGCAGGAACAATGCACATGTGATGCAACCCTCTGTGTCCAGCGCGGTAGTTGTATGATGTGTGTGATATGCCTGTTCACACACGCAGTCCCCATGGGCAGAGTGTGGTGACAGTCAAACAGTGGCCTTCTGAGTGCTCGCTGTTCTGAGTGTGCTGTGCAACCACCAGCTTCTCACAGGAGCCTTCCCTAGTTCTAGGTCCCCTGCCTGGACTCTGCTTGCTTCCTCTCCCTCCTGGGGAACATCTGCTCCAGCGCCTCCCCCGTCTCCACCAACTACAACCTGTGCTCTCGTGACCTTGTGTCCCTTGCAAGGATCCAGACAAGCATCTCACATTTGTCTCCAGGTCGTCTCTTGTGCAACCAACATTTCCTGGGACGTGAGCTCATATCAGAAGGCCATTCTTTATAGACATCACATATCCTCCAACCCGGGATTGGGAAGAAGGATGATGCATATAATCATCATAAGCCATCCATACAGGGACAAACAGATTGTATTCTGTTTCTGATTTGCCACCAAAGGACAGTGGTAATGCGTGTGCACATGCTCAGCCATGTCTGACTCTGTGACCCCATGCATGGACTGTAGCCCATTAGGCTCCACGTCCATGGGATTTTCCAGGCAAGAATACTGTACCTTCCTCCAAATTAGCTTCAAAGGTTGGGGCCAAACACCAAAAACGAGTTGCTTATTTTCTTTAGCAGTTAGTTTTGAAACTGACATCCATGAATCTTCTAAACTTATTCACACTTTAATCTGAACTACCTATTGGGGAACCAAGTTTCATAAACTTATTTCTTAATGTATTAGAAAATATGTCTTTTTCTAACGAGTATCCTTGGTGAATTCTAAAGATTACTGAAAAACATTATCTCCCTAAAAATATGCTTTGGAGTGTTTATACTTTGATCATATCCCTTTTTGTTCTTACCTTTCCAGACAGAAAAATACTAAACCTAGCAGCCCTCTCCAGAGAAGGCAATGGCACCCCACTCCAGCACCCTTGCCTGGAAAATCCCATGGACAGAGAAGCCTCCTGGGCTGCAGTCCATGGGGTCGCTAAGAGTCGGACACAACTGAGCGACTTCACTTTCACTTTTCACTTTCACGCAATGGAGAAGGAAATGGCAACCCACTCCAGTGTTCTTGCCTGGAGAATCCCAGGGATGGGGGAGCCTGGTGGTCTGGCATCTATGGGGTCGCACAGAGTCAGACACGACTGAAGCAACTTAGCAGCAGCAGCAGCAGCCCTCTCATATATGTTATATATCTTTAACTGTACAATTTTAAAAAGAGAGAGTGGGAGAGAGAGAACACTAGAATGAAAGTCAGATATGACTTCGACTTCATTTTCATCTCTTGGTAATCATTTAACTACAAGCAAGCTATTTATCTGGCTTGGGCCTCAGTTCCCTCTTCTGTTACATGATACTGTAATCCCATGTAATCCTGTGTGTCCTACAGAGAGATAATGTGAGGCCTGATGACTGCCTGTTTATATAGTAAACTGTCTGTTATAAAGCACAAATTCAGCCAAACTCATTTAACCCACATTATCAGATTTTTATGATAATAAAAAAAAATAATCATAATGATGACCGTATAGCATCACAAGAGTAAAAGTCTCTGAGTCATAAATGATTATATTCAATATCATTTTATTGCTGAATATTTTTTATTATATTCTAATTAACTAGAAGGCTTCCCAGGAGGCTCAGTGGTAAAGAATCTGCCTGCTAAGCAGAGGATACAAGTTTGATCGTGGGGTCAGGAAGATCCCCTAAAGAAGGAAATGGCAACCCACTCCACTTTTCTTGCCTGGGAAATCCCATGGAAAGAGGAGTCTGGCAGGCTACACAGTGCATAAGATCACAAAAGAATTGGACACGACTCAGTGATTAAAATACAACAAAAGTTAACTAGACCATGGTCAGCCTTATGTAACCTCAATTAAGGAAAAGAATTGACTTGACCTAATGTGTAAGTCCCTAGCTCAGTCGGTAAAGAATCTGCCTGCAATGTGGAGACCTGGGTTCAATCCTTGGCTCGATTCCTGGGTTGGAAAGATCCCCAGGAGGAGGGCATGGCAACCCACTCCAGTGTTCTTGCCTGGAGAACTCCCATTGACAGAGAAGCCTGGTGGGCTATGGTTCATGGGGTCACAAAGAATCGGACACGACTGAGAGACTAAGCATACAATGTGTAGGTCATTACTTAATCTATTCATTAAGTATTTACCAAGCACCTACCGTGTGCCAACAACTGTGCCAAGAAACGGAAATTCAGTGATGAGGAACTAAGCATACTAGATATTCAGATTTACAGTTGGTGAAATGCTTTGTAACTTTTAGAATACCGGCCAATTGCTGCCTTGTGGTTGACTGCTACTGTTACCAGTTTAGTTACCTTTAGTGGAGTGATCCTAAGCATTTCACCTCTGTCACAGCTTNCGAAATGCTTTGTAACTTTGAGAATACCGGCCAAATGCTGCCTTGTGGTTGACTGCTACTGTTACCAGTTTAGTTACCTTTAGTGGAGTGATCCTAAGCATTTCACCTATGTCACAGCTTTGTGACAGCTCTCTGACCATCTCAGGCTTTTCCATCTCCTGGGTCTAGGTTACTTTCTGCCTGGCTGGGGTTACCAGAAAGCTGATCTCTGCAGAGAGGAAGTGTTGTTGCATGTGACCACATGAGTATGTATCTCCATTCTAAACGCCACCTTTGTGTTTTAGGCTTATGGCTGGCTCCATGAAGACACAGGACCAGAATCTGACCCAGTTGTAGTCGTGAGGTTTCTAGGAACCACAGACTTGAGTACTGATCTTAAGTCTCTCCTTCTAAGTGTTTGTGAACAGTTGGCAGTGAACTACCGGTGCCTGGTTCAGAGCTACCCTAAGAAGATCCATGACCTCCGTGACTTATTCATAAACCTTTTGAATGAGTCTTCATTGCAGAGACCTCTCGTGGTCATATTCGATGCCCTGGAGCAGCTCTCAGAAAGTGACGAGGCCCGGAAGCTCTGGTGGCTTCCCGTGCACCTTCCCCGCTTCGTCCGGATTGTCCTCTCCACACTGCCCAACAAACATGGGATCCTGCAGAAACTGCGGTGCCTTATCCATGAGGAAGACAACTATATCGAGCTGATTCCCCGGGACAGGAAGATGTGCAGCCAGGTGCTCAAACACCAGCTTCTGCGGGTCAAAAGGAAGGTCACGTCAGGCCAGCAGATTTATGTGAACAACGCCTTCTCCAAGTGCACGCTGCCCATGTTTGTGAACCTGACCTTCAGGGAGGTGAGACACTGGCGATCTCACAGAGACGTCGACGAGTCCTCCCTCTGTGTCACTGTGCACGAAAGCATAGAGCAGCTCTTCTGGTCCCTGGAGCGAAAGTGTGGGCAGAAACTCGTCTCCCGGGCTCTCGGTTACATCACCATGGCCAAAATGGGTCTGAGTGAGATGGAGCTGGAGGACGTGCTGGCCCTGGACAACAGTGTGATGAATGAGCTCAATGAGAGCGTGAGGCCCAGCAATCCCCTGAGGGTACCTTATCTGTACATCGCAAAGCTCAGGGAGGGGCTCAGTGGATACCTAATCGAGAGGCACGTGAAAAATGTCACCCTGCTGGTCTGGGCCAACAGACACCTGCAGCTCATAGCCCAGAAGCTGTATCTGCAGGACAAGAGCGACCTGCATGAAATGCACACCATACTGGCAGATTACTTCCTGGGAGTCTGGTCAGGGGGTAGGAGGAAAGCTTTCTGCCTGGAAGACCCCTACCTGAATGGCTGCCTTGACTTGGAGAGCAAAAGCCTGCTGGAGGAGGAGAGACACTTCATTGAGCAGGCTTCCTTTGACAGGCAGGCCCCTGACCAGCCCTGGGTCTTCCAGTGCAATCCACTGGAGCCTGACATCTTTTTTGTCAACCATCGGAAAATGTGTGAGCTGCTGTACCACCTGACAAGGTGTGGGAAGACTGACGACCTGCTCTACGGCATCATCATGAACTTCAGCTGGCTTTACACCATGATCAAAATCGGCCAGTTCGACAAAGTGCTCACAGACATTGAGCTGGCTTACAACTGCTCGCAGGAGAAGGAGCTGAAGTTCCTGGCGAGCACCCTCCGCAGCATCAAAACCAAGGTCGTTGCATTCCCCGGCTCCCTCTCCGCAGAGCTTCAGCAGAGGCTGCTGCCTGTTGTGAGCTCCCTGCCCAAACTTAGACATCTTCTCTTAGAATGTGACAAAGACGGGCCCAAATACTGCTCCATTGTGCCATTACACTCATCCATGGATGTTACCTACAGCCCAGAGCGACTTCCTTTGTCATCTAGTCACCTGCATGTCACTGAGATTCTGCCCACCTGTAACCCCAGTACGGTCCTCACGGCTTTAGAAAATGGTTCCATCAGCACTTGGGATGTGGAAACACGTCAGCTACTCAGGCAAATCACAACAGCCCAGTCTGTCATCCTGGGCATGAAACTCACCAACGATGAAAAGTATCTTGTGGTGGCAACAACAAACAACACCCTGCTGGTTTACGACAATGTAAATTCTTGCCTCCTGTCTGAAGTAGAAATCAAAGGGACCAAGCATGGAAGTGGCTCCACCTACATCAATGGATTTACACTGTCCATCAAACATGCTCTGGCCTGGCTCGAAGCCAGCAAAGATGTCACTGTCATTGATCTGCTCTATGGATGGCCCCTTTACCAGTTCCACTGCTGGTACGAAGTGACCTGCGTCCAGTGCTCACTAGACGGCGTGTACGCCTTTTGTGGACAGTACCTGAACACCACCACCATCTTTCATCTAGGGAGTGGAGAAAAGTTATGTACAGTGACATCTGAATTTTCAGGTGGGTTTGTGAAGTTCCTTCTTATCTTGGACAAGGCTCAGGAAATGGTAATGGTAGACAGTGAGGGCAGCCTTTCTGTTTGGAACACAGAGGACATCTCCAACCCCCAGCTGACTGATGACTTTGACTGCCGCAGGGAAGACAGTGAGGTGGTCAGCATTGAACTTTCAGAGGACCAAAGTGCAGTTCTTATCTGTAAGGCCCTCAGCATCGAGCTCTTAGACACTGGCCTGTGGAAGGCAGCAGAGAAGTTCAGAGCAAAGCACAACGAACACTTTGTATCAGCTGTGCTGTCCAAGAATGGAGACTGCATCATTGCGACCATGGAAAACACCCCGGCCGTGTTCTTCTGGAGGCGGGACACGGGGCAGTGTATGGCGAGCTTACAGGAAATCTCAGGTACCATAGTCAAGTTGGTGAAATCCAGTCACCACAACATGCTGCTATCTTTATCCACCAGTGGTGTTCTTTCCATTTGGGACATAGATATAATCACAGCTATGTCCAACATAGATAAGACTGGAAAACCCATCCAAAGTCTGGTGTTACCTGCTCGCGGGGAGATCATTTACTCCCTCGATGGCTCAGATTGTGTTCACAAGTGGAACTTCAGCAGCGGGTTCCTGGAAGCAGTGTTTAAGCATGAAGGAACGGTTGAACACTGCGTGCTGACGTCCTCTGGAGATGTCATGGTGACGTCAGACGATAAGAACAGCCAGTACGTCTGGCACACCAGCAGCGGTGAAAACCTCTTTCGAATTAATGGGCAGAGAATCTCTCAGCTGCTGATTACACACAATGACCAGTTCGTGGTCTCTCTCTGCGAAGAAAATGCCTCCAGGGTGTGGAGATTGGCCACGGGACACCGGGTGTGCAACATCCTGACCAGTCTGCAGAATGCCTTCATCACCTCTGCGAACACCTTCGTGGTGGGCATGACCAAAAGCAAGGTGCTGGCGGTCAGTCTTTGGACAGGAAGCATCACCAAAAAGTTCTGCTGCGAAGACGGCACCACCATTGTGAATTTTAAATTGATTCCCGACTGCCCGGATATCATCGTGTTTATCACGTCGGCCGAGACGGTTAATATCTGGAGTCTGACAGAAGAAGTGATCTGCCGGCGCGTGCAACTTCCAAACAACTTCCTGAAAAACCTAGAGGATTTTGAAATCTCTCCCAATGGAAAGCTAGGCATTATTTCCAGGGGAGATGAGAATATCAACGTGCTGGATTTACACAGCGGCAAATTACGGGTGGTGCATGCCTCTGGGGTCATTTGGAGGCAGAGGTTGTCTCGAGACGGTCGCTACCTGGTATACATTTGTTTCCGAAATGGGGAAGAAGAGGATGAAAATGGCGCGATATCCAGTTTGATTGTAATGAGACTGGCCGATGGCAAAAATATCGGTGCTTGTTCCCTTTACAAAACACCAACTTTCCTTGCCCTGTCCCAGCGGCACCTGAACATCATTGTGGGTTTTGACGATGGCAGCATTGGGATATACACCGTGGTGGACCGTGTAGATGCTGCGCTGAAAATTAAAATCGCCACTTCAAACAGCAGACAAATTTTCAACAACGCAACACAGACATCCAGGCCAAAGTGCAACAGTTACTGTTTTAAAGTGTCTGTGGATTGTCTATGGAGAGAGTCGACTGAGGTTTTTGCAAGAGACAGTCCCATCACCGTGAGTGACTCCTCAGAACCGAATGAGTCAACACCCTCCAAGAAACACAACTCCTGCTACGAGCGGGTGTGCTCTGCCCTGGAATCCAGGGGCCACAGCTATGCCCCTGACAACTAACAAAATGTTTTTCCTGCTTAGCAGAACTACATAATACACACATAAAAGGAAAAAAAATTACCTTCTGTATCCCAAATGATACACATTCATTCTTAAAAGACAGGGGGAAAAAAAAGGAACGATGCTGGAGTTCCACTATTAATTATTGCCGTTCTCATACATTGAGACAATCCCCTGGAGAAGGGAATGGCAACCCACTCCAGTATTCTTGCCTAGAGAAAACCATGGAGAGAGGAGCCTGGCAGGCTACAGTCCATGAGGTCACAGAGACAAACACGACAGCGCAACCAACACACACACGTGAAATGTACAGAAATGTGAAACTATTTGTAGAGTCGGTCTTTTTGACAAAGTTTATCCAAGAATGAAGTCTTGACAGAATTTCTAGAAATCATATTTACATGGCTATATCAGCTGAAAGGTAGAGAGTCGTTTTTAAATTAACTGGACTGGAAGAAACAGCTTAACTCATCCCATTGTACAGATGAGAGAGTTTAGAGCTACACACAGACCCTCTGGACTGGAGTTAGTTCTACAGCAACAGGTTGAAATTGTAAACACAAACTGCTGTTGAACTTCAAGTGATTGTGCATAACTAAACACAGCCTTAATCTCTCCTTACACTTTTACGATCCTGACAACTGTGTCAATCCAGTCTGCAGATGGAAGGTCTAAAGGTGCAAAATAATGTAACAAAAATGCCCAGAGGTACTCCCAGTTTCCCAAGAGAAAGGATGTGAAGTATGAGGCCACAGACCGGACTGGGGCAAGAGCTGCCTATCGCTATTACAGGGCTACTGAACACACACAGAGTCGGTCTTCATTACAAATGCATGCAAGGGTTTCTGTATCATGGAACACACAATTTTTAAACTATTTTCTGGGCTGCAAAGGAACACATTTAATATGAAACCACAATCTTCTCGTGTCATTTTGAAATGCCTGTTTGTGCTGGGTGTAAAAATGTTACAGAAAGGGCATTATAAACGTGGTCAAAACACCTGTTCATTTCTATCATTATACCAACAAAAGGCTGTGCTATAGAAGTGGGTTGTATGGAAGCATAAATTATTTCCTAAATCCCTGCAGTAAATCTTATTAGAAGGAAAGCTTTCTCGACATGCCATCTGTGGAATACTGATGACATTTGCCTTACTTACTCTCATTCTTCTTCTTTCCTGTGTAAAACGCAGATAGCTGACCAAATACTCTGGGACAAACTAAATATGCCTGTCTTCGTGCTAAAATATTGCATAAATCTTAAGGGCGTCCAAAGGCTCTTTACTGTCCTGTTTGTAAGTAAACACTTTCTTACTTCTATACACTATATGTATCATTCTTTATCCGTTATCCTTTCTGCCTGAGGATTCTCTGGAGTCTTTTATAGTCTTAGCCATTTCAAAGCAGAAGCTATGAAATTGGTATTCAATGTTTTTTAAAAACTACTTCTCCTGTTTAAAAGAAAATATTACATCCCAGCAGGGGAACACGATTTTTTTCCTTCCATATCCCCCTCATGGCATGTCCTTGGATGACTTTCCAGTGGTGATCAGTAGTAGTGATTTGGTTTGAAAGGGACCATGGTGTCTTGAGAAGACAGAAAAATGAGCAAGGCACTGACTTTCGGCCAGCTCTGCCTTGAATTCATTTATAGACAGATCTTTAACATCCCAAACGTATTGTTTTCTTAAACTGCAAGAATAAAGGTAGTGATTGCTCCTCTATTGCCCTCACAGAGATGTGGGGGAGAAACGTGAGAAAAAAGGAGAGCTACATCCTAATTGTTAATGCTAATGGCAGAAACAAATGATCTAACCCACAGGGAATCCAATATAGCTGTATTTCACTTTGGAAAACAGTTTGACACATAAGCATACAGAGATGAAGTTCAGATATGAAACATCCCGGTGAAAGATCTTTTTCCAATATGTTCCTCCTGGTCTAGCTACCAACCAGGGAGGTGGTAGCCCAGAGAAGTTTCAGCCCACATACAGATTACCTGGAGTTGATTGTATGAGTCAATGCTTTTTTTTTTTTTTTTTTTAGCTCTTTGGAGGTAACACATTCTTATTCCTGTCATAATCAGTTGGACCTCCATGCTACACCTTTCTAAGAATTAAATGCCTAGATGGATTCAATGTAGTGTGAATGTTCTATGTAACAGCTAATAGAGTTTTAACAAGTGACTTGAATGATTTTTCCTAACTTGTTTGCAACTGATAGCTCATATTGAATGTTTTTATGTAAACTTTGTATTGTTGGGAAGAATTACCCAATCAGAGATTTATATTTTCATAAATGTTACATTTAGTTAAATTTTGTTACAGAGTTGTTACACTAGAAAATTATTGCAGTCTTCAAAAAAGGTATAGTCTTGTGTATGTTTGTTTGTATGAATAAAGGATAAACTACTTAGATTTGCATAGTGTTTGTTTTTATCTCCCAACTTTAGCGGGTGCAGTTCAATATCTTCAATAATAATAATAATAATTTATGCTTACTGAGTGATTACTGTACACGAGACACTTTTTGGAGCTTTGCATGTTCTAAGCCATGTAATCTTCACAACAGCCGTATGAAGTAGGCACTGGAAACATTCCAAAGGTACAGATGAAACCTAAAAACAGAGGTCCAGAGGGAATCGCTGAACAGGATTTCAGCACATCCTCAATTTCTTTTTGTTAGCTTCTCACAGCACATAAAAATAAAGCATGGAGTATCTAGCAGACACTTACTAATAATAACCTAGAATAATATTCTCTAATTTCCAGATTAGAGACCAGACTAGGCTCTGAAGTTTACAGGAAGTCTCTGCAAACTCCCAGAATTTTCAGGTATGACCATAACCACAATAGTTGAGGCATTCACTCAGCAAATATTCACTTGGGTATGCACTTTGCCAGGGTGACAAATTTGAGTAAAATAGCTTATACTTCTTTGATTTCAGTCTTAATAGGAAAACAGGAAGCAAGTACTATGTGTAGTACATGAAGGTCAGCTCTCAGAGAAAATGTAGAGGAGTGGATCATTATTATTTGCATAAGACCATTTAATATACATGAAGTTTGTTGTTTATATAAATATCTTCCCTCCTAGGAGCAAGAATATAATAAACACTGTACTTGCTATGTCCAAGATATTATGTTATGCCTAATATGATTTAAAAATTAGTCATGCACACCTCTGCCCTCCAGAATCCTATAATCTAAGGGAGGTGCAACTAAATTACATATAAGACAGACTATGATTTAAAAAAAAAAAAGTTGTTAGACATGAAGTCCAGGTGCTAAGGATACACTGCAGCTGCTGCTGCTGCTAAGTCGCTTCATTCATGTCCAACTCTGTGTGACTCCACAGACGGCAGCCCACCAGGCCCCCCTGTCCCTGGGATTCTCCAGGCAAAAACACTGGAGTAGGTTGCCATTTCCTTCTCCAATGCATGAAAGTGAAAAGTGAAAGGGAAGTTGCTCAGTCATCTCCGACTCTTCGTGACCCCATGGACTGCAGCCTACCATGCTCCTCTCTCCATGGGATTTTCCAGGCAAGAGCAGAGGAACAAATAAATCCAACTGGGGATCAAAAAGGNAAGTTGCTCAGTCATCTCCAACTCTTCGTGACCCCATGGACTGCAGCCTACCATGCTCCTCTCTCCATGGGATTTTCCAGGCAAGAGCAGAGGAACAAATAAATCCAACTGGGGATCAAAAAGGATGGCCAAGAGGGGGTGACAGAGAGCAGACGCTTCAAGGATAAGCAGCGCTTAGCTGTCAGAATGTCAGAATGACACTTCAGGTGGAGGAAGCTGCCTGAGCAAAATCAGGGAGAGCCAAAGTATCTCCAAAGTACTTAGATGACTTTAAATGCTATGTGGGGATTTTAAACTTTATCTGGTAATCGATGTGTGCTAAGTCACTTCAGTTGTGTCTGACTTTTTGCGACCCTATGGACTATAGCCCATGAGGCTCCTCTGTCCATGGGATTCTCCAAGCAAGAATATTGGAGTGGATCATCTCAGTGCACCAGCCCCAAGCATCCAGTAGCATGCATCAAACCCGTGTCCTCCTCCAGAGGATCTTCCCCACCCAGGAATCAAACCTGTGTCTCCTGTGTCTCCTGCATTGCAAGTGGATTCATTATTACTGAGCCACCGGGGAAGCCCATAATAACCTATAGGGAATCATTAAAAAGTTTTTGAGAAAGGGAACAGTCTGGGTGAAATGGTATTTTAGAATGCCTGGGGCAATACTATGTCAGCTGAATTAGTGACGAAAGAGACCATAAGCTGAGAGACCAGTAAAGAGACTGTTGCAAAGGTCTGATATAGAAAGCATAAGAACTAGATCTTAGGGCAGTGGCAATGAACTTGCTAAGAGGAATGACTTCAGGACATCACTGATAGAGAAGACAGTGATAGAGGTTGGTGATGAAAAAGAGGGAAAATTCTAATTCCAGTTCCAACCAAAATTGAGTGAAGAGTAGAGTTACAAATGTAAAATGAATAGGTGAGGAGATGAAAACGAGGGAAATAATAAAGTTGGAACAAGAAAGTTTAAAGGTTAAGACATCCATGCAAGCAACTGGAAATACACTATCCATCCAATGGAGAAAACTGAGCTAAAAATATAGAATCTAACCAGTAATCTCTTTCTCAAACGTCTAAAATGCTTAGTATGGCACTTGCTTGATTATAATGAAAGCCAATACTATGCTATGTTAAGTCACTTCAGTCAGGTTAGATTCTTTTCGACTCCATGGACTGTAGTTCTCCAGGCTCTTCTGACCATGGGATTTCCCAGGCAAGAATACTGGAGAGGTTGCCATTTCCTTCTCCAAGGGATCTTCCCAACCCAAGGATCAAATCCACATCTGCATTGCCAGAGTCTGCTTCATTGCAGGCAGATTCTTTGCCACTGAGCCACCAGTGTTAGTCACTAGTAATGTTGGACACTTTTTTTGACCCCATGGACTGTAGCCCTTCAGGTTCTTTTGTCCATGAAATTCTCCAGGCAAGAATACTGGAGTGGGTTGCCATTCCCTTCTCCAAAGCCAATACTGCTGCTGCTGCTGCTAAGTCACTTCAGTCGTGTCCAGCTCTGTGTGACCCCATAGATGGCAGCCCACCAGGCACGCCTGTCCCTGGGATTCTCCAGGCAAGAACACTGGAATGGGTTGCCATTTCCTTATCCAATGCATGAAAAGTGAAGTCGCTCAGTCATGTCCAACTCTTCGAGACCCCATGGACTGTAGCTTACCAGGCTCCTCCATCCATGCGATTTTCCAGGCAAGAGTACTGGAGTGTGTTGTCATTTCCTTCTCCAAAGCCAATACTATAACCTTTTTAAAAATTTGTCTCTTCTTTCATCTAGAGCTATGTCGACAAATATTTGATGGGAAAGAAAGNTGATTATAATGAAAGCCAATACTATGCTATGTTAAGTCACTTCAGTCAGGTTAGATTCTTTTCGACTCCATGGACTGTAGTTCTCCAGGCTCTTCTGACCATGGGATTTCCCAGGCAAGAATACTGGAGAGGTTGCCATTTCCTTCTCCAAGGGATCTTCCCAACCCAAGGATCAAATCCACATCTGCATTGCCAGAGTCTGCTTCATTGCAGGCAGATTCTTTGCCACTGAGCCACCAGTGTTAGTCACTAGTAATGTTGGACACTTTTTTTGACCCCATGGACTGTAGCCCTTCAGGTTCTTTTGTCCATGAAATTCTCCAGGCAAGAATACTGGAGTGGGTTGCCATTCCCTTCTCCAAAGCCAATACTGCTGCTGCTGCTGCTGCTGCTGCTAAGTCACTTCAGTCGTGTCCAGCTCTGTGTGACCCCATAGATGGCAGCCCACCAGGCACGCCTGTCCCTGGGATTCTCCAGGCAAGAACACTGGAATGGGTTGCCATTTCCTTATCCAATGCATGAAAAGTGAAGTCGCTCAGTCATGTCCAACTCTTCGAGACCCCATGGACTGTAGCTTACCAGGCTCCTCCATCCATGCGATTTTCCAGGCAAGAGTACTGGAGTGTGTTGTCATTTCCTTCTCCAAAGCCAATACTATAACCTTTTTAAAAATTTGTCTCTTCTTTCATCTAGAGCTATGTCGACAAATATTTGATGGGAAAGAAAGGAGACACAGACGTAGAGAACTGACGTGGACACAGTGGGGGAAGGAGAGGAAAGGACAAATTGAGAAAGTAGTACTGACACATATACAGTGGCATTNAAATTTGTCTCTTCTTTCGTTTAGAGCTATGTCGACAAATATTTGATGGGAAAGAAAGGAGACACAGACGTAGAGAACTGACGTGGACACAGTGGAGGAAGGAGAGGAAAGGACAAATTGAGAAAGTAGTACTGACACATATACAGTGGCATTTGTAAAGCAGATAACTAGTGGGAACCTGCTATGTAACACAAGGAACCCTGCCTGGTGCTCTGTGACACCCAGAAGGGTGGGATGGGAGGGGGGCAGGAAGGCTCAAGAGGGAGGGAATATATGCATAATTATGACTGAACCATCATAACACTGTAAAGCAATTATCCTCCAATTTTTTAAAAAAATACCATATCCACTCAAATTATTGGGTTGGCCAAAAAATTTGTTTAGGTTCTGCAAGCTGTTACAGGAAACCCAAATGAACTTTTTGACCAACCCAATAGCTTTCTTAGCTTCCATGACTTATCATCAGAGAACAATTTATATGCCAATGAAAACATAAACACACCTTAAAAACTAAGTGATTCATGGTGTTTCATTCCCATATGCATGAAGAAACCATAGGTTTTTCTTCTGTATTTTATGAGGGTCCGCTCTGAGTTCTATTTGGCATTCCAAGTGATCTGCATTAACTACAGATTACACATTGTATGGACACATCAGAGGGTTTGGGTTAGTGTATCAACATGACAAGCTGGTATCAACATGATAAACTGGTAACCTGAGGTTAACACCACTACCTGTGGTTTATAGTATCCCCCCAGCCTTTAATAGATGAAGGTAACCTAACCAGCAGCTTGAGCAGGCTGAGGGTAGCGGTGCCTCATTTGTTAGTTTTTCACCCTCCCTGACCCCATTATTTCTGCATCCATATGTCTAGGATGGAGCCCAAGAATCTGCAGTTTTACTAAATTCCCCCAGATGATGCCGATTCTGCTAGTCTAGGAAACATACTTTAGAACCCAAGATAAACACCCAAGTCTTTTTGGTCAAAATAACCAACTAAAACTTACCATTATCCTGTGAACATGTTTAAAGCATGGGTTAGAAACTGGATAAGATGGTTCTTTATGGGGACAAAGGGTTTTATCAGAAAGTAATGTAAAACAGCATGCACCTGTGCTAAGTCCCCTCAGTCGTGTCTGACTCTTTGCGACCCCATGGACTGTAGCTTGCCAGGCTCCTCTGTCCATGGGATTCTCCAGGAGAGAATACTGGAGTGGGTTGCCATTTCCTCGTCCAGGGGAACTTCCCAATCCAGGGGTGGAATCAGTGTCTCCTATGTCTCCTGCCATTGGCACGCAGGCTCTTCACCACTAGCGCCACCTGGGAAGCCCAAAATAGCACGTAACATCCCTAATAATGTATCATTTTAAAACATGCAGCCACTACATAAGTGGAATGATTCAAAAAAGGAGTTTTCCCCATAAAGTGTGACAAACTTTGTCATGTAAATAGCGCTGGAGTCACTGGAGTGGACAGATGACATCTTTAAATGGTATTCTGCCCTATTCTCCAGCATACTGTTTCAAGCTGACGCTCTCTGAATGAACGAATGAAGGGGAAAGAGAAAAAAGGACAAGCTAGGTGGCGCCCTTGCTTAACGTATTTCCCTGTTAAGGCCAACACCGACGCACTTTAAAGCACAGGTGAAAAGAATCTTCAAATCAACCCACCTTAAGTGTGTGGATGGTTACAAGCTCAGGCTTGGAGCTCAGGATGGTAGACGGAGTGTGGCAGCCGAGGTTCCAATACCCCAGGAACAGAGAGGGAAGGTGGGGGACGCAGGGAGCATGACCTCGTTGAACTCCCACCGCGGTCTCCAGGGTGCCAGCGAGGCTATGCAACTTCCCAGGGAATTCTCATCCTGGTAGCTTCTGCGCTCTTCCCCAGAATATTTATCCCTTAAAGGCAGGCGACAGTGCGTACGCCAGGTATGCACTTGCCAGAACGGGGGAGGAAACAAAACCACAAGTTCACGGGAAGAAGGGGGGATACATCAGTTTGCCAGGGAGTGCACTTATGTATCTCCCCCACTTACGTCCCGCATCTTAGGAAGCTCCCCTCTCCCTGCAGCATGACGGTAAAGTAGGCACCAAAAAGTTTCCCCGAGCCAGCGGGCGGCTGGCATGCAGCCTGAGTGTCGACGATCAGAAGCCGAGCTCCGAGATTTTCTGCTTGGGGGCCCCCCGCAGGCCAGCCTGGGTTCCGGGGCGGACGTATGGGGTGTCGGTAGTCGGGCTCGGGGAGCCCTCTGGAGCGGTGCGGGCAGCGCAGGTAAAGGGTTACGCGGGCCCTGGAGGCTCGCCCGCCGGCCAGGCCACGTGACGCACCGGCCCAATGACGGCGCCGGGGCGGCAGCTGCGAGCGCCGCGGGTCCGGGCGGCAGTGAGCCGCCGGCGTTTCCCAGCGCGGCAGCCCGAGGCCGGCGAAGCCATGGGCGCCAGGACCCCGCCGCCGCCGCCGCCGCATTCCCAGGTAGGGACCGTCTCCCGCCCCGCCTCGAGCAGCACCAGAGCTTGACTTCCGCGGAGCTCGGCTTTGTGGCTTAATTGCCCCCACTTCTCTCGCCGGGCATTTTTACGTCTTTATTTCCTTTTGCCATGGGGAAAAAGTGGAGGGTGGGAGTGAGGCAATTCTCAGTTTGATTGCTTTAGAAAAGTCAGGTCATTCAAGAAAAGACTCTGAAAGAAAGGCAAAATGCAGAATGGGGTGAGGTGGAGGGACTTTTACTAACTCCCCCAAACTGAACACCAAGGCAGCTTACAAAGCTTGGCATCTAATTGGTGTGAGAAACACTTTTGTGTTTAAATCTCTAATTAATGAACTTTCAAGAGTGCCTGAGAACTTGGATTGGAAAAACTGCGAAAGATTTCCCACTATTTCTGAGAGCCCCCTCCTTTCCCCATTTTTAAGCATCTGAGTGTTTTTTTCTTTTAAGGAAAACGGAAATGGACGGTGACCGCCGCTGTTTCTTTGAAATGTCCTTGAGTCCCAGGATTTTGCTCCTTCAGGGGTGCTGGCGCCCTGGGTGGCAATGAGTAGGGTGGAAGAGAGGAGGGCAGTGCTAGGAAGCAACGCGTGTTAAAGGCGGGTCCTAGGTGCAAACGGTTAAATGGTCACACATGGTTTGCTGAATATTTGATAATTAGGCAAATATCTCCCAGGTCAGTTACTTGGGTCTCTGTGACCTTGGCAGTCCAGATGAGGTGAGATTTTCACAAACCACCACTGAATGAATTTTCCAATGATGTAAGACAAAAATCTTTTTTTCCCTCAAGCACTGCAATTAACCTTAAAAGCAAAACAATAACTCCCTTTAGTAATTTAGTACATTTTATTTTCCATTGTGGTATAGATGTTTGCCCAGTGAATTCTGAGGAAGTCAGTGTTCCGTGAGGTGGTTCAAATTATTGAAGAATAGGATGCTTATTTTCTTTCTGTCAATATCAGAGAGAATTACTGATAGCACTTCTCACCATGGTGTGTGAGTGTTCCTGGGTGGCTGTAAACAGGCTATTTAAGAAACGTTTGAGAGTTGAATGAGAAAGAAGTGGAAAGTTGTCGCTTCTTTTAAAGACAGTAGATTCTGTTATTTGCCAGTTATTCCCCCACTGAATCCTCAAGTTGACACTGTTTTAAGGAGATATGTTAAAGTCTTCTAAGGCTAAGTGCTCAGGTCTCTGGGACAGCTTAACAGTCATGAGGCAGAACACTGAAACAATTACAAGGCTCTGAAGGTCAAGTGGAGTTCTGGGGTAGTTTGGATTTCACTAAAGTGTGAAGAGTTAGTTATAGGAAACTGCCTTGATCACAGAGGTGAAATGGAGCAGACACTGACAGAGGCGGGGTTATACTGCTTTTTCTTCTTGGCTCACTCTGTGCCCATCATGATCTTGTTCTTTGATTCAGCAAGTATGCAATAAGCATCTATCTCATGGCATCTGACCCTGGGGTCTGGTCCTCAAAGGTTCTGAAGATTTAGACGTGTAATGACACCTACAGATTAAGTTGGCCAGACTTAGCTAGATTCTAAAGAGCTTTTACATATCTGGAATTTAAAACAAAACAGTAGCTTGCATATCAACTAAATATGTTCACTAGCCTAGGAATGGAACAGTCCCTCTAACTTCCCACCTAGTCCCTGTCTGAACCTAGAAACAACCCAGCTAAACTCTGGCCCGAATCCAGCATCTGCCCAAGGGCCGAGCAGGGGCTACCCTCCTTGCTCCAGGAACT
>SJYW01038472.1:604009-658067 GCA_006410735.1 Raphicerus campestris
CAGCTTACAAAGCTTGGCATCTAATTGGTGTGAGAAACACTTTTGTGTTTAAATCTCTAATTAATGAACTTTCAAGAGTGCCTGAGAACTTGGATTGGAAAAACTGCGAAAGATTTCCCACTATTTCTGAGAGCCCCCTCCTTTCCCCATTTTTAAGCATCTGAGTGTTTTTTTCTTTTAAGGAAAACGGAAATGGACGGTGACCGCCGCTGTTTCTTTGAAATGTCCTTGAGTCCCAGGATTTTGCTCCTTCAGGGGTGCTGGCGCCCTGGGTGGCAATGAGTAGGGTGGAAGAGAGGAGGGCAGTGCTAGGAAGCAACGCGTGTTAAAGGCGGGTCCTAGGTGCAAACGGTTAAATGGTCACACATGGTTTGCTGAATATTTGATAATTAGGCAAATATCTCCCAGGTCAGTTACTTGGGTCTCTGTGACCTTGGCAGTCCAGATGAGGTGAGATTTTCACAAACCACCACTGAATGAATTTTCCAATGGTGTAAGACAAAAATCTTTTTTTCCCTCAAGCACTGCAATTAACCTTAAAAGCAAAACAATAACTCCCTTTAGTAATTTAGTACATTTTATTTTCCATTGTGGTATAGATGTTTGCCCAGTGAATTCTGAGGAAGTCAGTGTTCCGTGAGGTGGTTCAAATTATTGAAGAATAGGATGCTTATTTTCTTTCTGTCAATATCAGAGAGAATTACTGATAGCACTTCTCACCATGGTGTGTGAGTGTTCCTGGGTGGCTGTAAACAGGCTATTTAAGAAACGTTTGAGAGTTGAATGAGAAAGAAGTGGAAAGTTGTCGCTTCTTTTAAAGACAGTAGATTCTGTTATTTGCCAGTTATTCCCCCGCTGAATCCTCAAGTTGACACTGTTTTAAGGAGATATGTTAAAGTCTTCTAAGGCTAAGTGCTCAGGTCTCTGGGACAGCTTAACAGTCATGAGGCAGAACACTGAAACAATTACAAGGCTCTGAAGGTCAAGTGGAGTTCTGGGGTAGTTTGGATTTCACTAAAGTGTGAAGAGTTAGTTATAGGAAACTGCCTTGATCACAGAGGTGAAATGGAGCAGACACTGACAGAGTCGGGGTTATACTGCTTTTTCTTCTTGGCTCACTCTGTGCCCATCATGATCTTGTTCTTTGATTCAGCAAGTATGCAATAAGCATCTATCTCATGGCATCTGACCCTGGGGTCTGGTCCTCAAAGGTTCTGAAGATTTAGACGTGTAATGACACCTACAGATTAAGTTGGCCAGACTTAGCTAGATTCTAAAGAGCTTTTACATATCTGGAATTTAAAACAAAACAGTAGCTTGCATATCAACTAAATATGTTCACTAGCCTAGGAATGGAACAGTCCCTCTAACTTCCCACCTAGTCCCTGTCTGAACCTAGAAACAACCCAGCTAAACTCTGGCCCGAATCCAGCATCTGCCCAAGGGCCGAGCAGGGGCTACCCTCCTTGCTCCAGGAACTGCTCTGCCCTTGCTGCCCTGGGAGCCCATTGATTGTGCTTCCAGGAATGGACTTCAGTTTCCAAATAGTTAAATACCAGTTCTTGGTAGCTGACTTTCCTCCACCTGAACTGTCAGATTCCCCTAGTTCTACAGTTTTTTTTTTTTTTTTTTTAGTAACTCAGAATCTTGAACTCTTTTCGGCTCTTCAGAAAACAGAACCTAGCTCCTGCCCTTTTCTCTCTCTCTCTGTGGGGGTGTTGCATTGATTACTGGGCTTTCCAGGTGGCATTAGTGGTAAAGAACCTGCCTGCCAATACAGGAGCCATAAGAGACACGGGCTTGATCCCTGGGTTGGGAAGATCCCCTGGAGAAAGGCATGGCAGCCCACTCCAGTGTTCCTGCCTGGAGAATTCCATGGGGCCTGGAGGGCTACAGTCCATGGTATAGCAAAGAGTTGGACATGACTGAAGTGACTTAGAACGCATATAGAGCACACATTTTGATTATTCGTGGCAGATAGACTTACTGGGTATCTAGAAAAGAGGAATTAATAAATTCATCCTCGGGCAGACCTGAGCTGTCACCCATCTGCCAGTCAGACGGGTCATCCTGTTACAGTTTCATAGTCTGGTTATTACCTGAATGCTATTTAAGAAAATAAAATGAAAATGAAATCTTCTATCTACTCTCCCCTTTCTAATCTGAGAAAATCATGGTCCCACAGAGACTGGAATCTTTAAGAGGGACACATATCACCAAAATGACCCTACCCTAAAGTATGCTTGCAACACACCCATCGGGTGAATGTGTATCCTCAAGCAAAGACTTAAATACCTCAAATACTAACTCGGTTTTATCAAGCATCTTTGAAAAGACTCTTCTGAGCTGCAGTGAACAGTATTAACATAAGGCAAAGGGTATCATGTCTCACATTTACCATAGGCAGTAAAACTCCATGTACAAACAGCTCTCGAAAATGGAATGAAACCCCAACCTGGTCTTGGAGACAGCATATTTGTAGACACTCGACCAGGTACTAAGAATACAGTCCTTGCCTTCAGGGGTCTTACAGTCTTCAGAAAAGCCGATAGAGGATTTTAAGCAGAGCAGATCTGTATTTGAGAAAGTTCACTTCCACTGCTGTGAGAATGAAATGGGGAAGATACAAGCAAGGTGGGTGCTGAGAAAAATCCCACCAGAGGAGAGGGTGAATTGATTCAAAAGATACTTGGGCAAAGGTATTTAAAATATTAACCAAAAAAAATATCGGTGACTCAAGTCTCTGAAGTTAGTTTACATGTCATTTGAAAATACATGTGTTCCAGGTACATAAGCAGAAGTCACTTGCCATTGCAATGTTGTCCCTATTGAATGAAGCTACCCTGGGGCCCCACCTAATTCATTTCTATCACAAAGTTTTTGATACAAAGTGAGCCGATTTTTTTTTTTTTCACACTTTCAGCAACCTTGTGCATCTTTATTCAGACTTAACTATACATATAGGGACTTCCCTGGTGGCCCAGTGGTAAAGAATTTTGCCTGCTAATGCAGAAGACATGGGTTTGGTCCCTGGNTTTTGATACAAAGTGAGCCGATTTTTTTTTTTCACACTTTCAGCAACCTTGTGCATCTTTATTCAGACTTAACTATACATATAGGGACTTCCCTGGTGGCCCAGTGGTAAAGAATTTTGCCTGCTAATGCAGAAGACATGGGTTTGGTCCCTGGTTCAGTAAGATCCACTGGAGAAGGAAATGGCAACCCACTCCAGTGTTCTAGCCTGGAGAATCCCAGGGATGGGGGAGCCTGGTGGGCAGTTGTCTATGGGGTCGCACAGAGTTGGACACGACTGAAGTGACCTAGCAGCGGCGGCAGTTCTTTAGTTGCTAAGTTGTATCTGATTCTTTGCAATACCCTGAACTGTAGCCCACCAGGTTCCTCTGTCCATGGGATTTCACAGGCAAGAACACTGGAGTGGGGTGCCATTTNGAGTTGCCATTTCCTTCTCCAATGCATGAAAGTGAAAAGTGAAAGTGAAGTCACTCAGTCGTGTCTAACTCTTAGCGACCCCATGGACTGCAGCCTACCAGGCTCCTCCGTCCATGGGATTTTCCAGGCAAGAGTACTGGAGTGGGGTGCCATTGCCTTCTCCAAACTAAAGAACTATCTGAAGGCAAAATTAAAATAGTTACTCCATTATTGTACACACATTTCCTAATTTAGCTTAATTCCTCCCAAGAATAAAAATACCCTGACTTTTGACTATGTAACATAATGGAAGTGGGTGTAACAGTCTTTTTTTTTCTTTCTTATAAATTGGCCACTTTATGGCCTGCCATGTATCACAGGGAAGACTGTATTCTATTTGCTAAGGGCGGTGTTAGAGCACATACTAGTGGTATGTTACAGGCGCTGAATGCCTATGAGAAAAGAAAAACCATCCTAGTCACTCCCACATGCATTAACTCTTTAATACAACATGTATTTGGATGTATTTGCAGTTTACTTGTTAATTCCAGAGTCAATCTCTGAAATTCTCCAGGCCAGAATACTGGAGTGGGTAGCCTTTTCCTTCTCCAGGGGATCTTCCCAACTCAGGGATCGAACCCAGGTCTCCTGCATTGCGGGTGGATTCTTTACCAGCCGAGCCACAAGGGAAGCCCAGAGTCAATTGCTGCATGAGAGAATTTTAAAACTTAAAATTTTGGTGTTAAGTCTTTCTCCCCCTATTTCATAACTGATTTTGTATCTTGGGTCATTTATATGCAGTAAATGCAGATCTGATTTGTACTTTATGGCTATAAAATAGTATCCTCTTTGTCTGGTGATCACACTGCACAACTCAGTCCTCCAAAATATTTATTGCAACCTAGAAGTTAGTAAAAGAAGTCCACCTGCACCTCCAAAGAGTTAAGAGCCACTTACTTTGATTTTCTCTAGAACTTACATGGCATTATTCATCTTTTGATTCCTAATGAGCTTGCCTATCTGGGTTCCTGGTCCACAGCAAGGAGGGCCACCTTCTAGATCCAGAGCATGACTATTAGAATAAGTGTGAAACTCAGTCACAACCAAATGCTGAACAATGACGGAAATACAGGAAGGGCTATCTGTGATTAAATCCTGAAGCCTACAAGAAAGAAAAGTTGGGTTCAGAACTATCTGTTAGCAAGGAAATAAGTGTTACATTTTGTAAAAATGGATCCTCAGTCCTTTTTAAACAAAAAATTAAGTCATTTGGTCTAACCACTTTACCTTACAGATAAGGAAACTGAGGCTCAAATAAGTTAAATGATATTTCCAAGGTCATATGGCTGCCAACTGGAAAAGCTACTGGAATCAGAATCTATGAACCCTAGTTTCCAGCTCAGCCATCTTTCTAAATAGTGACCCAGAAATAGAATTTTTAGCAATATGGAAAATTCGTTTTTTTGACTTTGTGTCTTTTTTCTGCCAAATACTGTTGTTGTTTAGCCTCTAAGTTGTGTCTGACTATTTTTCGTGACCCCATGGACTGTAGCCCTACCAGGCTCCTCCATCCATGGGATTTCCCAGGCAAGAATACTGGAGTGGGTTGCCATTTCCTTCTCCAGGAGACCTTTCTGACCCAGGAATGGAACTCGCATCTCCTGCATTAGCAGGTGGATTCTTTACCACTGAGCCACCAGCGAAGCCCCCAAATATTGTAACAGCCACTATTTATGGAGAAGTTACTTATATATACAGTATCAGTTCTATATTGCTGCATAACAGACACCCCAAAACATAATGGCTTGAAACAACCACCATTCATTTAGCTTGTGACTTTGTGGATTAGCAGTCTGGACCTAGTGAATCTACTGGTCTTGTCCAGTCTCCCTTATGTGTCTGTGGTCACCAGGGTGGCTCTGCCTCTGGGTATTCGCTGACTGCTGGCTGAGTCCTTTGGGGCAGCTGGGCCTCCTGCTTCCTGTCACATGACAAGCTGCCCTGCGTTTGGTGACATATTGGCTCACCGTGGATGAGAGCAGGAGCATGGGAGCAAGGCTCCTTGAGGCCTAGGCTGAAATGGACGCAAATTGCTTCTTCTCCAATTTACTTTATGAAGAAACAGACTCTTTGCCTTTTGATGGGAAGAACTGCAGAGTCATTAGAGAATGACGTGAATTCAGGGAGGGGTGGAGTGTTGTGGCCATTTTTGCAGTCTGCTGCATTGGCTGAGCACTTTATGTTACATCCCTAACTCTCACAACAACACAGGAGTAAAGGCAGAATTTTACAGGGGAAGTAATTGGAAACCCAGACGTGTTCACATTCAGTGGAGGATGCAGCTGATGAGTGATAGAATCAGCACTGGAACTTCGATGTGCCCCTCCCCACTCAACTGCAGGGGAGGATGGTATTAAATTTCATAAGCTCAAAGTTTGTAAGAACAAAACTTTAAGAATTCCTTTTTCTTGATTTATGTACTAAAAGAAATAAAGTCAGGTAAGATCCAGAGTGGGCTTCCCTGGTGGCTCAGATGGTAAAGAATCTGCCTGCAATAGGGGAGACCTGGTGGGTTCTATCCCAGGGTTGGGAAGATCCCCTGGAGGAGGGCATAGCAACCCACTTCAGTAGTCTTGCCTGGAGAATCTCCATGGACAGAGAAGCCTGGTGGGCTACAGTCCAGGGAGTGGAAAAGAGTCAGACAAAACTGAGCGACTAAGCACAACACACAAGATCCAGAGTAAAGAGAAATAAACTGGATTATCAGAGAAGCATAGTAAGGAACAAGATGATAAGGTTAGGGGAGACAAGTAAGAGAGATTTGAAAAGACTAATATCTATTTATAGTCAAAAGATATTCCTATCACTTCCATAAAATGGGTAATATTCTCCCTATACAGATGGAGATATTTGCCTGAGAAAGATTGCATTCAAATCCATGTCTGTCTGTCTCCAGGAACTATCCCCTCCTCCCTTTTTTTCCCCACTGAGTCAATAGGTTTGCTTCTCAAAGTGGGATCCATGGGCCAGCAACATAGGCTGGGAGGTCGTTAGAACTACAGAGTCTTGCCCCTAACCTGAGATCTGTTGAATCAGAACCTACACTTTAACAAGATGTTCAGATGATTCATAAGTGTGGTAAAATCTGAGAAGCACTAAGGGACTGTGGGAGAGTGATTTGTAATAAGATGAGCGGGTGGAAGGACATGCTAGGCAGAGAGAACAGCAAGAGCAAAAGGCCCTGAGGCTGGCATCTGGACCGCTGAAGGAATTCCTAGACTAGAGGAGGGGAATGTTTTTGGAGTAGAGGGAAACAGGATGGAATCTCTGTGGATCCTGAGGAATTCTGCTTTTTAGGAAGGCTGATCTGGCAGCACTAAGGATGGCCCAGAGAGCCTGGCAATAGTGAATCCCGTTGTGAGGGTGCTGAGGGGAGGGCTCAGCCTGAGGCACGGATGGGGAAATAGAAGAACCCTGCAACCTGAGAGGCCTTGCAAAGCTTATCCCACGACACTCGTTGCCAAGTTGGATTCTAAGGAAAGAAAGAGAGGAAGTGAAGATGGTTCTACACTGCCAGGTTCTGAATTGTGCATCACAAACTTTAGGTTGGGGTGTTAACTTTGCATTCTTTACTATTGAAAAAGAAGATATTTTTGGTGGTAATGATGGTTTCAGGTTTTTGTTTTCAGGCAACTTTCCCCATTCCTTTGAATTATAGCAGTTTTTAAGCTTTTACTAAGAGGCAATTCAAATTTTAAAGTTCCAAAGCAGCATGCTCATGTAAATTTCATATTTGTGTGTGTGTGTGTGTGTGTGTGTGTGTGTGTGTANATGACGGAAATACAGGAAGGGCTATCTGTGATTAAATCCTGAAGCCTACAAGAAAGAAAAGTTGGGTTCAGAACTATCTGTTAGCAAGGAAATAAGTGTTACATTTTGTAAAAATGGATCCTCAGTCCTTTTTAAACAAAAAATTAAGTCATTTGGTCTAACCACTTTACCTTACAGATAAGGAAACTGAGGCTCAAATAAGTTAAATGATATTTCCAAGGTCATATGGCTGCCAACTGGAAAAGCTACTGGAATCAGAATCTATGAACCCTAGTTTCCAGCTCAGCCATCTTTCTAAATAGTGACCCAGAAATAGAATTTTTAGCAATATGGAAAATTCGGTTTTTTGACTTTGTGTCTTTTTTCTGCCAAATACTGTTGTTGTTTAGCCTCTAAGTTGTGTCTGACTATTTTTCGTGACCCCATGGACTGTAGCCCTACCAGGCTCCTCCATCCATGGGATTTCCCAGGCAAGAATACTGGAGTGGGTTGCCATTTCCTTCTCCAGGAGACCTTTCTGACCCAGGAATGGAACTCGCATCTCCTGCATTAGCAGGTGGATTCTTTACCACTGAGCCACCAGCGAAGCCCCCAAATATTGTAACAGCCACTATTTATGGAGAAGTTACTTATATATACAGTATCAGTTCTATATTGCTGCATAACAGACACCCCAAAACATAATGGCTTGAAACAACCACCATTCATTTAGCTTGTGACTTTGTGGATTAGCAGTCTGGACCTAGTGAATCTACTGGTCTTGTCCAGTCTCCCTTATGTGTCTGTGGTCACCAGGGTGGCTCTGCCTCTGGGTATTCGCTGACTGCTGGCTGAGTCCTTTGGGGCAGCTGGGCCTCCTGCTTCCTGTCACATGACAAGCTGCCCTGCGTTTGGTGACATATTGGCTCACCGTGGATGAGAGCAGGAGCATGGGAGCAAGGCTCCTTGAGGCCTAGGCTGAAATGGACGCAAATTGCTTCTTCTCCAATTTACTTTATGAAGAAACAGACTCTTTGCCCTTTGATGGGAAGAACTGCAGAGTCATTAGAGAATGACGTGAATTCAGGGAGGGGTGGAGTGTTGTGGCCATTTTTGCAGTCTGCTGCATTGGCTGAGCACTTTATGTTACATCCCTAACTCTCACAACAACACAGGAGTAAAGGCAGAATTTTACAGGGGAAGTAATTGGAAACCCAGACGTGTTCACATTCAGCGGAGGATGCAGCTGATGAGTGATAGAATCAGCACTGGAACTTCGATGTGCCCCTCCCCACTCAACTGCAGGGGAGGATGGTATTAAATTTCATAAGCTCAAAGTTTGTAAGAACAAAACTTTAAGAATTCCTTTTTCTTGATTTATGTACTAAAAGAAATAAAGTCAGGTAAGATCCAGAGTGGGCTTCCCTGGTGGCTCAGATGGTAAAGAATCTGCCTGCAATAGGGGAGACCTGGTGGGTTCTATCCCAGGGTTGGGAAGATCCCCTGGAGGAGGGCATAGCAACCCACTTCAGTAGTCTTGCCTGGAGAATCTCCATGGACAGAGAAGCCTGGTGGGCTACAGTCCAGGGAGTGGAAAAGAGTCAGACAAAACTGAGCGACTAAGCACAACACACAAGATCCAGAGTAAAGAGAAATAAACTGGATTATCAGAGAAGCATAGTAAGGAACAAGATGATAAGGTTAGGGGAGACAAGTAAGAGAGATTTGAAAAGACTAATATCTATTTATAGTCAAAAGATATTCCTATCACTTCCATAAAATGGGTAATATTCTCCCTATACAGATGGAGATATTTGCCTGAGAAAGATTGCATTCAAATCCATGTCTGTCTGTCTCCAGGAACTATCCCCTCCTCCCTTTTTTTCCCCACTGAGTCAATAGGTTTNACTGGAATCAGAATCTATGAACCCTAGTTTCCAGCTCAGCCATCTTTCTAAATAGTGACCCAGAAATAGAATTTTTAGCAATATGGAAAATTCGTTTTTTTGACTTTGTGTCTTTTTTCTGCCAAATACTGTTGTTGTTTAGCCTCTAAGTTGTGTCTGACTATTTTTCGTGACCCCATGGACTGTAGCCCTACCAGGCTCCTCCATCCATGGGATTTCCCAGGCAAGAATACTGGAGTGGGTTGCCATTTCCTTCTCCAGGAGACCTTTCTGACCCAGGAATGGAACTCGCATCTCCTGCATTAGCAGGTGGATTCTTTACCACTGAGCCACCAGCGAAGCCCCCAAATATTGTAACAGCCACTATTTATGGAGAAGTTACTTATATATACAGTATCAGTTCTATATTGCTGCATAACAGACACCCCAAAACATAATGGCTTGAAACAACCACCATTCATTTAGCTTGTGACTTTGTGGATTAGCAGTCTGGACCTAGTGAATCTACTGGTCTTGTCCAGTCTCCCTTATGTGTCTGTGGTCACCAGGGTGGCTCTGCCTCTGGGTATTCGCTGACTGCTGGCTGAGTCCTTTGGGGCAGCTGGGCCTCCTGCTTCCTGTCACATGACAAGCTGCCCTGCGTTTGGTGACATATTGGCTCACCGTGGATGAGAGCAGGAGCATGGGAGCAAGGCTCCTTGAGGCCTAGGCTGAAATGGACGCAAATTGCTTCTTCTCCAATTTACTTTATGAAGAAACAGACTCTTTGCCTTTTGATGGGAAGAACTGCAGAGTCATTAGAGAATGACGTGAATTCAGGGAGGGGTGGAGTGTTGTGGCCATTTTTGCAATCTGCTGCATTGGCTGAGCACTTTATGTTACATCCCTAACTCTCACAACAACACAGGAGTAAAGGCAGAATTTTACAGGGGAAGTAATTGGAAACCCAGACGTGTTCACATTCAGCGGAGGATGCAGCTGATGAGTGATAGAATCAGCACTGGAACTTCGATGTGCCCCTCCCCACTCAACTGCAGGGGAGGATGGTATTAAATTTCATAAGCTCAAAGTTTGTAAGAACAAAACTTTAAGAATTCCTTTTTCTTGATTTATGTACTAAAAGAAATAAAGTCAGGTAAGATCCAGAGTGGGCTTCCCTGGTGGCTCAGATGGTAAAGAATCTGCCTGCAATAGGGGAGACCTGGTGGGTTCTATCCCAGGGTTGGGAAGATCCCCTGGAGGAGGGCATAGCAACCCACTTCAGTAGTCTTGCCTGGAGAATCTCCATGGACAGAGAAGCCTGGTGGGCTACAGTCCAGGGAGTGGAAAAGAGTCAGACAAAACTGAGCGACTAAGCACAACACACAAGATCCAGAGTAAAGAGAAATAAACTGGATTATCAGAGAAGCATAGTAAGGAACAAGATGATAAGGTTAGGGGAGACAAGTGAGAGAGATTTGAAAAGACTAATATCTATTTATAGTCAAAAGATATTCCTATCACTTCCATAAAATGGGTAATATTCTCCCTATACAGATGGAGATATTTGCCTGAGAAAGATTGCATTCAAATCCATGTCTGTCTGTCTCCAGGAACTATCCCCTCCTCCCTTTTTTTCCCCACTGAGTCAATAGGTTGCTTCTCAAAGTGGGATCCATGGGCCAGCAACATAGGCTGGGAGGTCGTTAGAACTACAGAGTCTTGCCCCTAACCTGAGATCTGTTGAATCAGAACCTACACTTTAACAAGATGTTCAGATGATTCATAAGTGTGGTAAAATCTGAGAAGCACTAAGGGACTGTGGGAGAGTGATTTGTAATAAGATGAGCGGGTGGAAGGACATGCTAGGCAGAGAGAACAGCAAGAGCAAAAGGCCCTGAGGCTGGCATCTGGACCGCTGAAGGAATTCCTAGACTAGAGGAGGGGAATGTTTTTGGAGTAGAGGGAAACAGGATGGAATCTCTGTGGATCCTGAGGAATTCTGCTTTTTAGGAAGGCTGATCTGGCAGCACTAAGGATGGCCCAGAGAGCCTGGCAATAGTGAATCCCGTTGTGAGGGTGCTGAGGGGAGGGCTCAGCCTGAGGCACGGATGGGGAAATAGAAGAACCCTGCAACCTGAGAGGCCTTGCAAAGCTTATCCCACGACACTCGTTGCCAAGTTGGATTCTAAGGAAAGAAAGAGAGGAAGTGAAGATGGTTCTACACTGCCAGGTTCTGAATTGTGCATCACAAACTTTAGGTTGGGGTGTTAACTTTGCATTCTTTACTATTGAAAAAGAAGATATTTTTGGTGGTAATGATGGTTTCAGGTTTTTGTTTTCAGGCAACTTTCCCCATTCCTTTGAATTATAGCAGTTTTTAAGCTTTTACTAAGAGGCAATTCAAATTTTAAAGTTCCAAAGCAGCATGCTCATGTAAATTTCATATTTGTGTGTGTGTGTGTGTGTGTGTGTGTGTGTGTGTANCAACCTAGAAGTTAGTAAAAGAAGTCCACCTGCACCTCCAAAGAGTTAAGAGCCACTTACTTTGATTTTCTCTAGAACTTACGTGGCATTATTTATCTTTTGATTCCTAATGAGCTTGCCTATCTGGGTTCCTGGTCCACAGCAAGGAGGGCCACCTTCTAGATCCAGAGCATGACTATTAGAATAAGTGTGAAACTCAGTCACAACCAAATGCTGAACAATGACGGAAATACAGGAAGGGCTATCTGTGATTAAATCCTGAAGCCTACAAGAAAGAAAAGTTGGGTTCAGAACTATCTGTTAGCAAGGAAATAAGTGTTACATTTTGTAAAAATGGATCCTCAGTCCTTTTTAAACAAAAAATTAAGTCATTTGGTCTAACCACTTTACCTTACAGATAAGGAAACTGAGGCTCAAATAAGTTAAATGATATTTCCAAGGTCATATGGCTGCCAACTGGAAAAGCTACTGGAATCAGAATCTATGAACCCTAGTTTCCAGCTCAGCCATCTTTCTAAATAGTGACCCAGAAATAGAATTTTTAGCAATATGGAAAATTCGTTTTTTTGACTTTGTGTCTTTTTTCTGCCAAATACTGTTGTTGTTTAGCCTCTAAGTTGTGTCTGACTATTTTTCGTGACCCCATGGACTGTAGCCCTACCAGGCTCCTCCATCCATGGGATTTCCCAGGCAAGAATACTGGAGTGGGTTGCCATTTCCTTCTCCAGGAGACCTTTCTGACCCAGGAATGGAACTCGCATCTCCTGCATTAGCAGGTGGATTCTTTACCACTGAGCCACCAGCAAAGCCCCCAAATATTGTAACAGCCACTATTTATGGAGAAGTTACTTATATATACAGTATCAGTTCTATATTGCTGCATAACAGACACCCCAAAACATAATGGCTTGAAACAACCACCATTCATTTAGCTTGTGACTTTGTGGATTAGCAGTCTGGACCTAGTGAATCTACTGGTCTTGTCCAGTCTCCCTTATGTGTCTGTGGTCACCAGGGTGGCTCTGCCTCTGGGTATTCGCTGACTGCTGGCTGAGTCCTTTGGGGCAGCTGGGCCTCCTGCTTCCTGTCACATGACAAGCTGCCCTGCGTTTGGTGACATATTGGCTCACCGTGGATGAGAGCAGGAGCATGGGAGCAAGGCTCCTTGAGGCCTAGGCTGAAATGGACGCAAATTGCTTCTTCTCCAATTTACTTTATGAAGAAACAGACTCTTTGCCTTTTGATGGGAAGAACTGCAGAGTCATTAGAGAATGACGTGAATTCAGGGAGGGGTGGAGTGTTGTGGCCATTTTTGCAATCTGCTGCATTGGCTGAGCACTTTATGTTACATCCCTAACTCTCACAACAACACAGGAGTAAAGGCAGAATTTTACAGGGGAAGTAATTGGAAACCCAGACGTGTTCACATTCAGCGGAGGATGCAGCTGATGAGTGATAGAATCAGCACTGGAACTTCGATGTGCCCCTCCCCACTCAACTGCAGGGGAGGATGGTATTAAATTTCATAAGCTCAAAGTTTGTAAGAACAAAACTTTAAGAATTCCTTTTTCTTGATTTATGTACTAAAAGAAATAAAGTCAGGTAAGATCCAGAGTGGGCTTCCCTGGTGGCTCAGATGGTAAAGAATCTGCCTGCAATAGGGGAGACCTGGTGGGTTCTATCCCAGGGTTGGGAAGATCCCCTGGAGGAGGGCATAGCAACCCACTTCAGTAGTCTTGCCTGGAGAATCTCCATGGACAGAGAAGCCTGGTGGGCTACAGTCCAGGGAGTGGAAAAGAGTCAGACAAAACTGAGCGACTAAGCACAACACACAAGATCCAGAGTAAAGAGAAATAAACTGGATTATCAGAGAAGCATAGTAAGGAACAAGATGATAAGGTTAGGGGAGACAAGTGAGAGAGATTTGAAAAGACTAATATCTATTTATAGTCAAAAGATATTCCTATCACTTCCATAAAATGGGTAATATTCTCCCTATACAGATGGAGATATTTGCCTGAGAAAGATTGCATTCAAATCCATGTCTGTCTGTCTCCAGGAACTATCCCCTCCTCCCTTTTTTTCCCCACTGAGTCAATAGGTTGCTTCTCAAAGTGGGATCCATGGGCCAGCAACATAGGCTGGGAGGTCGTTAGAACTACAGAGTCTTGCCCCTAACCTGAGATCTGTTGAATCAGAACCTACACTTTAACAAGATGTTCAGATGATTCATAAGTGTGGTAAAATCTGAGAAGCACTAAGGGACTGTGGGAGAGTGATTTGTAATAAGATGAGCGGGTGGAAGGACATGCTAGGCAGAGAGAACAGCAAGAGCAAAAGGCCCTGAGGCTGGCATCTGGACCGCTGAAGGAATTCCTAGACTAGAGGAGGGGAATGTTTTTGGAGTAGAGGGAAACAGGATGGAATCTCTGTGGATCCTGAGGAATTCTGCTTTTTAGGAAGGCTGATCTGGCAGCACTAAGGATGGCCCAGAGAGCCTGGCAATAGTGAATCCCGTTGTGAGGGTGCTGAGGGGAGGGCTCAGCCTGAGGCACGGATGGGGAAATAGAAGAACCCTGCAACCTGAGAGGCCTTGCAAAGCTTATCCCACGACACTCGTTGCCAAGTTGGATTCTAAGGAAAGAAAGAGAGGAAGTGAAGATGGTTCTACACTGCCAGGTTCTGAATTGTGCATCACAAACTTTAGGTTGGGGTGTTATCTTTGCATTCTTTACTATTGAAAAAGAAGATATTTTTGGTGGTAATGATGGTTTCAGGTTTTTGTTTTCAGGCAACTTTCCCCATTCCTTTGAATTATAGCAGTTTTTAAGCTTTTACTAAGAGGCAATTCAAATTTTAAAGTTCCAAAGCAGCATGCTCATGTAAATTTCATATTTGTGTGTGTGTGTGTGTGTGTGTGTGTGTGTGTGTGTGTGTGTGTATAATGAGATAAATCTTTGGGGCAGGCATTTAGTTATAATGAAGCAGTTCTTTATATAGTTCTTGAGTTTATTAGACCTTCCCAACTGTCCTGTGACATTTGTATAGATAGAATTATTAGGCTGGTGCAAAAGTAATTGCAGTTTTGCATTATTGAACTTTGCTGTTTGATATTGGTGCATTCTTAAATAAATCTGGTTATGTTATACATCATTTTAATGCACATTTCTTTTATTATGGTTTTTTTTTTTTGCTGATGACTTATTACTTGCTGTTTATTTTAGACTAGGGAAATGATGTTAGATAAAAAGCAAATTCAAGTGATTTTCTTATTTGGGTTCAGAATAGGTTGCAAAAAGCAGCAAAGACAACTCACAGTTTCAACAATGCATTTGGCCCAGGAATTGCTAATGAATGTACAGTGCAGTGGTGGTTCAAGAGGTTCTGCAAAGGAGACGAGAGCCTTGAAGCTGAGGAGTGCAGTGTCCAGCCATTGGAAGTTGACATGACCAATTGAGAGGATCATCAAAACTGATCCTCTTACAGCTACACAAGAAGTTGCCGAAGAACTCAATGTCTACCATTCTACAATCATGCGGCATTCAAAGCAAAGGAAAGGAAAAGGTGAAAGGTAAAAAAGCTCAATAAGTGGATGCCTCATGAGTTGACCAAAAATTTTTAAAAATTGTCATTTTGAAATGTTGTCTTCTATACAACAACAATGAACCATTTCTCCATCGAACTGTGGCATGTGATGAAAAGTGGATTTTATTCAACAACCAGCAATGACCAGCTCAGTGGTTGGACCAAGAAGAAGCTCCAAAACACTTCCCAAAGCTAACTTACACCAAAAAAAGATCATGATCACTGTGTGTCCTGCTGTCTGTCTGATCCACTACGGCTTTCTGAATCCCAGAGAAGCCATTGCATCTGAGAAGTATGAGATCAATGAGATCTGCAACGCTTGCAGCTGGCATTGATCAACAGAAAGGGACTTTTTGCAGGGAAAATGCTTCCTCAATCAGCAGGAGGCAGGAAATGCTTTTCAAGGGTTCACTAGACAAATCAATTTATTTCTCATTGGCAAAAATGGGTTGATAGTAATGGTTCCTATTTTGAATAACAAAAGTGTGTTTGAGCCTAGTTATGATGATTTAAAATTCATGGTCTGAAACCACAATTACTTTTTCACCAACCTAAAGATTATGCCACTTTCACAGAGAGATTTAGAGGTGTCACCCAGCCAATGTTTGAACCCATTCTATTGATGCTAAGCTCAATCTTCTATCCACTGAAATACTCTGCAGGTTTTATATTTGGTCTTTGGCAGAAATTATCCAAATTATCCAGTTTTAAGTTTGGGTTTACTTTTTCCTCCCATATATACTGTGCCAAACTCAGAGAGATGCTTGTTTATATTGATGATTCCAAATAAGTATTTCATGGAAACTTGAAAATACCTTGTAAAACCTGATTTCCTCCCTGGCCTGATTTTCTTATTTCACTGAATCCATATGGTAATTGTAATAACAACAAACCATGCTTTATATTTCAAATGATTTGAATTAAGATTTAGTTTGCTAAATACAATTTCTGTGCATTCTCTTTTATACTTGATGGGACATGTTTTATGATCTTCACTGGGATTTGGTTTTGATGAAGGAAGCAAAGTATTCTAGGAACGGCTGTGATAGAAGCTTCAGAGAGTCACCACAACCCAGGCCGAGGACCAGCCCCAGAAGGCCACTAATGGAAGCCTGATCCCCCAGCTCTATAAAATGAGTTCAGTCTCTATTATTGATGCCAAGCTTGCTTTCTCCTTTCAAAGGTAAAGTGTGTTAGTTGCTCAGTCATGTCTGACTCCTTGTGACCCCATGGTCTGTCGCTGGGATTCTCTAGGCAAGAATACTGGAGTGGGTTGTCATTCCCTTCCCCAGGGGATCTTCCCAACCCAGTGATCAACCTTGGGTCTCCTGCATTGGAGGAAGGTTTTTTATTGTCTGAGCTACTAAAAGGCAAATGTTTTGTGGTGTTGAAGCCCAGGTTGAAATGAAAATTGTGGACCTGGGGGAGAGCCTGAGAACAAAAGAGGATGTGAAGAAGTCACAGCAAACTGAGAGAGTTGGAGGGTTGTTTTTATAACTCCCTACCTGCAATCAAACGTTTAATGGGGCAAAAGTAGTGTGACCTGCATCTAGTCAAATCAATAAAAAGTTAAAACTAAAGTAGCTTCAGAGAAAAAAAAAATTACTGAAACTACAACCCTGGACAGGCAGTTGTCCTATAAGAGTTAATTAGACAAAAAGCAAAACAAGTAAACCAAACACATTTCCAGAATTCACTGCCCCAGCACCTTGAAGGGCTCCACTGACAGGTATGACTGGGTGAGACTCAGAAACAGTCAGAATCATCCTGTTAGTCACAAATGGCTGCATCATATGCATGTTTGGTCTCTAAATGTCTTTACTCATTGTTTGCAGGTGGTTACTATCTGTTTAGTTTAAAAGAAACTGTGTTAGGCTCCCCAAGTGGTAAAGAATCCACCTGCCATGCAGGAGACTTGATCCCTGGGTTGGAAAGATCCCCTGGAGATGGAAATGGCTACCCACTCCAGTATTCTTGTCTGGGAAATCCCATGAACAGAGGAACCTGGTGGGCTATATATAGTCCATGGGGTCACAAAAGAGTCAGACGTGACTTAACAACAAAAGAAACCAAGGTACTTTCTTCCATTCACTAAGCCAGTGGGTCACCTATGCTTCCCAAGTGAGTCTCAAGGAAGCACGGGTCATGACCCCCTTTGAGTCAGGCCTGGCTCTCCCAGAAACGACAGGAGTGAGCCCTGGACCCCCGTCAGGTTTGCGTCCTAACGCTGCCTGGAACCTCCCTGGGTTTCAGTTTCCTTATCTGTAAACCTGCATTGTCTCCATTTAGTAAATACTTAATCTGATTCTCAATCTCTGTGGCCCACAGTTTTCTCGAAAGTGAGATGAGAGGTTAGTTAGGACCAGAGCAGCACCATGGGATACAAGATGCAAGGAAGGGTCTAAGTAGGGCAGATGTTCAAACAATGCCCTTTTCCTCCCAGCTCACCTCATCTTTACCTTGGACAAAGGCCACACGAAATAACAGGAAATTTCTAACTGAAACTCATGGGATTTCCCCAGAATTTCTAACTAGATATGTAACACTCCTTATCATAAGCTGTCCGGGGTAGTTTTAAATCCTCCCCGAACCTCAGCATGTACAGAAGTTTGGGGTGAAGTGTATTCCGTGTTTTTATTAGTGGGAAGTAAGGAGAATGCCAAGGACTTGATGTTTGGAAACAAAGTAAAATGGAGTTCTCTGAGAAAGCAGAGCTTGTTTGCACACTGAAATGATCCTGCTGTAAAAGCTGAAAGGAAAGGAAACTATGAAATACGCAGAGTGAGTGAGGAAGGTGGCTCTCTTCTGGCTCTCCTGTCCGTGAAGGGTTTTCAACAGAATTAAGCTGGCGTGGATAGTATTTAGCAGAGAGGGTCATTGCTTCACCTTTGTATTTTATGTATCCTTTGCCCTTCACTTTGTGAGTTTGGTTGGATTTTTAATACTGTTAAGTGTTTTCATTATGGAAAGCTCACTCCACTTAGTGAACCTAGTTCCATAAAAACTTTTTTTAAAAAATGCTGATGCTGTGGGGCCTAAAATCTAAATGCTCTTTATTGAACAAACGTCCATACTGTGCCAGACAGTGGGAATACAAAGGTAATCAACACAGACCTGGAGGCAGTTCCATAGGGCTCGGTGTAGTTAGTGTAAGGACGCATCATCATCCATTCCCTTAGGGAACGCAGGGAGACCTACCCTGGGCTCTTGAGGGTTGGGGCATGACCCGGCCTGAGAGGCCAGAATGGCTTCTCTGAGGAAAGCCTGTCCCGCCAAGCTGGGAGGGGTAAGAGGAATCTGATCAGGCAAAGTGGGTCCTCAAGTGCAAAGGCAGGCTGTAGGCCCAGACATCCCCCAAGGTACGGTGCTCCAGAAGTCTCCTGAGCAGGAGGAGGACCAGGAGAGATGGCAGAAGGTATTGTGCAGGGTCTTTTAGATTACATACTGTAATCTGACCTCAATCAAGCCGACCCTTGTTTAAGATCTTGTTTAGGATTTTTTTGGGTGGATGTTGAAACCTTCAATATTTAGAGGGTAATAGACTGAGGGTACAAGTCTTCTTCCCCACAGCCTCACGCCTGATCCCAAAGCAAATGTGAGGCTCAATCTAGCCTCGTGTTGTAATACTGACTTTGTAAGCAGGAGTTGAAACAGTCATGCCGCCTGTTTGTAATCTGGATGAAGTTCCCCTTTCTGTTCCTTTTGTTTCTCCAATTAGATCTTTCATGGAAAGTTCACTAGAGGCAAATGGAACACTCCTCTAGGGACACGGTTCAGCTAACCTAGGTGTTTAATTAAGCAGCAATAACTAGACAAGGCAGTATTCACCAGCATGTCCTGGGAACCGCTGGGAAGGACAGATACTGAATCACTACCAGGTACCATTTGATGCAAGAGTCAGGATACCTCAACACTGTTTCTGGCCTGTCCACCCATCCTGTACAACACTGACTTCACCAGGGAAAAATAACTTCTAACAGTTATTTGCTAATTAGTCAAGTCCTTNAGTGTTTAATTAAGCAGCAATAACTAGACAAGGCAGTATTCACCAGCATGTCCTGGGAACTGCTGGGAAGGACAGGCACTGAATCACTACCAGGTACCGAATCACTACCAGGTACCATTTGATGCAAGAGTCAGGATACCTCAACACTGTTTCTGGCCTGTCTGTCCACCCATCCTGTACAACACTGACTTCACCAGGGAAAAATAACTTCTAACAGTTATTTGCTAATTAGTCAAGTCCTTTGTGCTGATGGCAGATAAAGAAACTTGCTTGTAGAAAACCACCTCTTAATTATAAGCATCTGATAACATCCTTACTAACCATCTCAGAAGTGTGTTGTCCTGACTAACTAATTACTCTACATACTAATTTAATCTACATCCTAGGATGCAGGTAAAATACAAATTCCAAACTATATGCTAACCTCAAAGTGCAGTATGGGCAATAAAACCATTACAAGGCAGTGGTCTTTATCTTAGGAACAGAGAGAAGCTACTGAAGGTCGTAAACTGGGAAATAAGATTTGCATCTCTGGTTGCAAGTTAGGAAGCTAGAAGGAAGACTTGGGGCTAAAGGAGACTAGCCTGAAGTAAGGGGCTGTTGTGTGAGACATTGTTGAATCTCCACTTGAATAAAGTAGAGAGAATTCAGAGAGAGAAGTGTGTGGGTTCCTGAGATATTAGGTGAAACCCCCAGGACCTGGTGATGGATTGGAAATGGACAGTGAGGGACGAGGTGTCAAGACTGAATATTTGGACAGGGCATGCAAAGGAATTTTGTTGCACTATTGTTTATGATCTCAAAGAACAGTGTATCTGTTTTCAATATATGCTGGTTAAATGAATTATAACTTGCAGATACAATGCAGTACTCTGTTGATTAAACAAAAATGAGATTTATATGTGATGACATGGAAAGATGTCCAAGATATAATCTTAAATTTTTTAAAGTTTGTTAAAGAAACACGTATTTAATGCTCCATTTTAATATAATTAGTAATGATTATATTTGGCACCTAACATGGCAATAGTAACAGTTATAATTAACATGTATAACATCCAGAAGAAAAAATTCCTAGCAGTGGTTATCTGTGAGGTAATCTGAGAGATTACCAGAGCCATTTGTAATCTCTCCGCTGGATTTTTTGCAACTGAGAAACCAGATTTTGCAGAAAATGAGCAAACCACCCTAATTATCTCCGGAAAACTCTTGATCATTCTATCCCAACATGATTATTCCTTCTTTTGAACATGCAGTCCGCAGTCATTCCAGAATGGAGGATCCAAAAAGGGCCTTAGACATCATTTAGTTCACCATCTCCATTACACAGATGAGGGAACTAAGGCCCAGAGAGGTTAATGGCCTAGCTAAAATCATATAACCCTAAATTATTCAGAGGGCCAAAACTAGAACCCACAGATTGTGCTAACTCAGAGTCTGAAGTTCTTTATACTGCAACAAAGTCTCCTCTAACGTTCACTGCATCTGGGAGTGCCTTGGTTTTTATTAAACTGTCCGGTGAATAAACCCGGAGAAGGCAATGGCACCCCACTCCAGTACTCTTGCCTGGGAAATCCCATGGACAGAGGAACCTGGTAGGCTACAGTCCATAGAGTTGCAAAGAGTCAGACATGATTGAGCAACTTCACTTTCACTTTTTACTTTCATGCACTGGAGAAAGAAATGGCAACCCACCCCAGTATTCTTGCCTGGAGAATCCCAGGGACGGGGGAGCCTGGTGGGCTGCTGGGGTCGCACAGAGTTGGACACGACTGACATGACTTAGCAGCAGCAGTGAATAAACCTGTTTCCTGCCATAAACAATGTGCTTCGAGAGTGTTTAGCTTCATGCTCAACAGAGTGTAAAACACTCATTTAAAGCAATGGTTGGACGAGTTAGACTTAAGATCCTAGAGGCAGGATTAAGATTAGGGCAGGAGAAAGACTCACACACTCAGCTGCACTCAACACAAGAGAGCAAGCTCCTCCAACCCCTTCACACAGTAAGAGTAAGTTGACAGCTCTCGGCTACACTGCCTAATTGGTTATGCTGGGGAAATGGACTTTGGGTTTAAGTGAGGGTCAACATCACACCCATATCTTGAGCTTCCTAAAGGAAATGGCATGGCTCTTGAAGGACACTTGTATTTGTTGATGAAGTCAGTGATGATTTCTTGCCACTGTCTTCACACCTCTCATTTCCCACAGTTCTCATAGCCCCTCTTCACAGCGTGGGCTTTGGGGACTGTTTCTTTTCTTAGAGAAAGGCAATCTGACTGTGGGCTCAGAGCAGGGTCTCACGTGGTGGTGCTCCAGAGAACTGGACACTGGCGGATGGCAATCCACTGAAGAAATGACGATAGAGGTCTGCCTTGTCCTTAAACCAGGAATTACCTAGGGGCAGTTAGGGAGTCGTGTGCCTCCATCTGCTAGGGGCTGTTTGGCTTTCCTACCTTTGGTACCTGGTTCTTTTCTCCTTCTCCCCTGAAGCTAATCAGAATACTTTTATTTGTAATGAACTACCCTTGGCATCGGGTTTTCATCACCCAAATGGGCCTCTACCTTTCAGATTCTTCTGCTCCCACTGTGCAAATTTGATGAGCTTGCTTGCAGTGTTCCATTAATTTATTTCAATTCAACAGTTTCCATATCTTAAACATTGCCATGTTTTAAGTTACCATGGTGTATTTTTTTTAGACTCTATGCACACACACAGTTATATAAAGTTTAGTTTTAAATGCTTTCAAAGCAATTTTTCTTTATCTTGTTGCTATTCTTATATGGATTTACAGCGCTTTAAGTATTTAAGGTGTCTTTATATTGCATTTGTACATTTTATCTTAAAATTGGGGGAAAAGAGCAAAAATAGTTAGGTGTCACAACTCTCTTGTTCTTACGTCGCTAAGCCATGTCCAACTCTTGGCACCCCATGGCCCGCAGCACGCCAGGCTCTTCTGTCCTCCACTCTCAGAGTTTGCTCAAATTCACGTCCACTGAATCAGTGATGCTATCTAACCATCTCATCTTCTGCCACCTCCTTCTCCTTTTGCCCTCATCATTTCCCAGTATCAGGGTCTATTCCAAAAAGTCAGCTCTTCACATCAGATGGCCATAGTANATGAATTATAACTTGCAGATACAATGCAGTACTCTGTTGATTAAACAAAAATGAGATTTATATGTGATGACATGGAAAGATGTCCAAGATATAATCTTAAATTTTTTAAAGTTTGTTAAAGAAACACGTATTTAATGCTCCATTTTAATATAATTAGTAATGATTATATTTGGCACCTAACATGGCAATAGTAACAGTTATAATTAACATGTATAACATCCAGAAGAAAAAATTCCTAGCAGTGGTTATCTGTGAGGTAATCTGAGAGATTACCAGAGCCATTTGTAATCTCTCCGCTGGATTTTTTGCAACTGAGAAACCAGATTTTGCAGAAAATGAGCAAACCACCCTAATTATCTCCGGAAAACTCTTGATCATTCTATCCCAACATGATTATTCCTTCTTTTGAACATGCAGTCCGCAGTCATTCCAGAATGGAGGATCCAAAAAGGGCCTTAGACATCATTTAGTTCACCATCTCCATTACACAGATGAGGGAACTAAGGCCCAGAGAGGTTAATGGCCTAGCTAAAATCATATAACCCTAAATTATTCAGAGGGCCAAAACTAGAACCCACAGATTGTGCTAACTCAGAGTCTGAAGTTCTTTATACTGCAACAAAATCTCCTCTAACGTTCACTGCATCTGGGAGTGCCTTGGTTTTTATTAAACTGTCCGGTGAATAAACCCGGAGAAGGCAATGGCACCCCACTCCAGTACTCTTGCCTGGGAAATCCCATGGACAGAGGAACCTGGTAGGCTACAGTCCATAGAGTTGCAAAGAGTCAGACATGATTGAGCAACTTCACTTTCACTTTTTACTTTCATGCACTGGAGAAAGAAATGGCAACCCACCCCAGTATTCTTGCCTGGAGAATCCCAGGGACGGGGGAGCCTGGTGGGCTGCTGGGGTCGCACAGAGTTGGACACGACTGACATGACTTAGCAGCAGCAGTGAATAAACCTGTTTCCTGCCATAAACAATGTGCTTCGAGAGTGTTTAGCTTCATGCTCAACAGAGTGTAAAACACTCATTTAAAGCAATGGTTGGACGAGTTAGACTTAAGATCCTAGAGGCAGGATTAAGATTAGGGCAGGAGAAAGACTCACACACTCAGCTGCACTCAACACAAGAGAGCAAGCTCCTCCAACCCCTTCACACAGTAAGAGTAAGTTGACAGCTCTCGGCTACACTGCCTAATTGGTTATGCTGGGGAAATGGACTTTGGGTTTAAGTGAGGGTCAACATCACACCCATATCTTGAGCTTCCTAAAGGAAATGGCATGGCTCTTGAAGGACACTTGTATTTGTTGATGAAGTCAGTGATGATTTCTTGCCACTGTCTTCACATCTCTCACTTCCCACAGTTCTCATAGCCCCTCTTCACAGCGTGGGCTTTGGGGACTGTTTCTTTTCTTAGAGAAAGGCAATCTGACTGTGGGCTCAGAGCAGGGTCTCACGTGGTGGTGCTCCAGAGAACTGGACACTGGTGGATGGCAATCCACTGAAGAAATGACGATAGAGGTCTGCCTTGTCCTTAAACCAGGAATTACCTAGGGGCAGTTAGGGAGTCGTGTGCCTCCATCTGCTAGGGGCTGTTTGGCTTTCCTACCTTTGGTACCTGGTTCTTTTCTCCTTCTCCCCTGAAGCTAATCAGAATACTTTTATTTGTAATGAACTACCCTTGGCATCGGGTTTTCATCACCCAAATGGGCCTCTACCTTTCAGATTCTTCTGCTCCCACTGTGCAAATTTGATGAGCTTGCTTGCAGTGTTCCATTAATTTATTTCAATTCAACAGTTTCCATATCTTAAACATTGCCATGTTTTAAGTTACCATGGTGTATTTTTTTTAGACTCTATGCACACACACAGTTATATAAAGTTTAGTTTTAAATGCTTTCAAAGCAATTTTTCTTTATCTTGTTGCTATTCTTATATGGATTTACAGCGCTTTAAGTATTTAAGGTGTCTTTATATTGCATTTGTACATTTTATCTTAAAATTGGGGGAAAAGAGCAAAAATAGTTAGGTGTCACAACTCTCTTGTTCTTACGTCGCTAAGCCATGTCCAACTCTTGGCACCCCATGGCCCGCAGCACGCCAGGCTCTTCTGTCCTCCACTCTCAGAGTTTGCTCAAATTCACGTCCACTGAATCAGTGATGCTATCTAACCATCTCATCTTCTGCCACCTCCTTCTCCTTTTGCCCTCATCATTTCCCAGTATCAGGGTCTATTCCAAAAAGTCAGCTCTTCACATCAGATGGCCATAGTATTGAAGCTTCAGCCTCAGCAACAGTCCTTCCAAACCGTGATATGCCTTTAAATTGTATTAAGCAAGCTAGTATTTTTATGTAATGAAACTAAGGATAAATTTAAAGTACAAATAATTATTTCCTCTTGGTCAATTATGTGTCTGCCCTTCAGTAAGCTCACATTTTGCTTTTCATAAATGCAGAAATTGTGACTTCCCTGGTGGTCCAGGACTTAATACTTCACCTTCCAATGCAGGGGGTGTGGTCAGGGAACCAAGATCCCACATGTCTCATGGCCAGAAAAGTAAAACATTAAACAGATGACATGTTGTAACAAATTCAATAAAAGACTTTACAAATAATCCACGTCAAAAAAAAAAAATAACTTTAAAAACGCAGAAATTTAGCTTCCTGAATACTGGGAATATGTGCAGAGGCTGAATGTATAGGCAAGGGGAGAATGTATAGCCTTCCATAGACCTTCACTAAATATCATAGGAAGGAATGTGAGTGAACTCAGATCTGAAGAGTCAGAAAATTCCAAGATGAAAGGACAGTTGAGCCTGGGAGGGATTATTAACAATACATAAGCCAGCCCTGGACTCTGTGTGTGCCGTCAGAAATACCTAGGACAAGTTACCTTTCTTGTTGTTCAACTGTGGCCAGTCCAAGCCATCATCTATCTGACAGGTGGTAATTTTGCTGTGAGAGACAGGCACCGAATCTTCTAGTAAAATGCAGAGCACTTTGTATGGACAACATGATAGACTATTTGAAATCAGACTTCCCTGAAAACTCAAGAATTCATACATTCCTTAACTTCCCCAAATACTGTAACTAACAAAGCATCTGTGTTCCCCATAACTTGCCCAAGTGACTGTGACAGAGCATTTTGATGCCAACACTGCAACACTGTGTATACCTAAACATTGAAACATTTTAATTATTAACCAGAATAAGAGCCTCTTTGAGAGATTAAAAGTTCCATGAAAGAATTAGAATGTTGGGGTGTGTAGGTATAACCTAGACCAGGTAGATTCACTAATGTCTCTTAATATCCATAACCAACAAACATTTGAGTGCTTTCTATTTTTTTCTCTTTATAAAGTTTTGAAAGTAGAGAAATATAAGACAAAAGTTAATTACCTCACAGTCAAAAGAGCAGAAATGTTTTCCTGCTAGCATTATTTATTTCTGATGAGTATAAAGGAAAACCAAAGGAGAAAAGGATGCTGTGTCTTTAAACTAGGACACATTTTATAATTGTCCTTGAAGTTTCTATTTTCATTTGTTTGCTTTGAGGTGGGACATGGAAAAATATTTGCCTACACTATGGTACTAATCTTGATGCATGTGTTCATGAATTTTCTTTCCTGGAAAAGGTGGTAGACAATTCATTGGGGATGACTTTTATTTTTAAGTGTTTGCATATGCCTGAATTTTTGTCCTAAAGCTTGGTAAGTTCAGATTCACTTAGTATCATGAGAGAAAGTGTCTCTGAGACATACTGAAGTGTAAAGCTTTAGGAATTAAGCGTTAGGTTTTCCAATTATCCCAGAAGCTGCCTTAATTATATAGTCAGTATTTTCATTATAAATCGATTATTAACAAAGTATTGATAAACTAATATTCTAAATCACACTGGAAAATCTTAATTTACTTGTTTAAATAGTTTTTTTTTCATGTTTAGGTAGTATCTTTAAATTATTTTCAGTGGCTTGGAGGCACAGTGTGGTTTTGTTTTTTTTTTTAAGAGAATGAAAATAACTGGTGTGGAAATTCACTTATTCATTCAACAAATATACATTGAGCACTTCCTATATGCCCAGGGAATATATAGGTCAGCCTTCTTGCCACCCCACAATGGACTCTTTTCACAAATGCAGAGCTTTAATTTGCAAATAAAATTCTTGAATACTATACTCCTACACTATATGCTTGGAATATAAATTCATTCATCATGTTTACTGAGCACCAACTCCATCTAGACTTTGAGCTTCGTGCTCACCAGTGTACAAAAGTGAACAAATAGAATCCTTCTCCTCATGTGGCTTATAATATCTGCTGGGAAAGAACATTAAATTATGTAAATGAAACTAGAATTTCAAATTGTTCAATGAGGTGCAACAAAGGAAAGTAAAGGGGATGTTGCAAAGCTTTTATGGGGTCTGCTTGACAAGAGGGAGGAGAGGCCAGGGAGGAATTTTCAGAAAAAGTGATGTACTTCAAAGCAAAAGAATGAGGGAAAAAAGATAGCCAGGGAGAGAGAGAGAGAGAACTGATTGTGTATATTGTTATAACATCGGGGGGAGACAGAAGCCAAGAAATCGAGTTTGTAGTTTGAGAGTCACTGGTAACTGCTCTTGAGTATGTCTCTGGTTTTCTTTACCTGAGAAATCAAAATTGAAGAGAAGCCTCTAGATTCCTCCTGTGGCCTGTGATCCGNTCCCACATGTCTCATGGCCAGAAAAGTAAAACATTAAACAGATGACATGTTGTAACAAATTCAATAAAAGACTTTACAAATAATCCACGTCAAAAAAAAAAAATAACTTTAAAAACGCAGAAATTTAGCTTCCTGAATACTGGGAATATGTGCAGAGGCTGAATGTATAGGCAAGGGGAGAATGTATAGCCTTCCATAGACCTTCACTAAATATCATAGGAAGGAATGTGAGTGAACTCAGATCTGAAGAGTCAGAAAATTCCAAGATGAAAGGACAGTTGAGCCTGGGAGGGATTATTAACAATACATAAGCCAGCCCTGGACTCTGTGTGTGCCGTCAGAAATACCTAGGACAAGTTACCTTTCTTGTTGTTCAACTGTGGCCAGTCCAAGCCATCATCTATCTGACAGGTGGTAATTTTGCTGTGAGATACAGGCACCGAATCTTCTAGTAAAATGCAGAGCACTTTGTATGGACAACATGATAGACTATTTGAAATCAGACTTCCCTGAAAACTCAAGAATTCATACATTCCTTAACTTCCCCAAATACTGTAACTAACAAAGCATCTGTGTTCCCCATAACTTGCCCAAGTGACTGTGACAGAGCATTTTGATGCCAACACTGCAACACTGTGTATACCTAAACATTGAAACATTTTAATTATTAACCAGAATAAGAGCCTCTTTGAGAGATTAAAAGTTCCATGAAAGAATTAGAATGTTGGGGTGTGTAGGTATAACCTAGACCAGGTAGATTCACTAATGTCTCTTAATATCCATAATCAACAAACATTTGAGTGCTTTCTATTTTTTTCTCTTTATAAAGTTTTGAAAGTAGAGAAATATAAGACAAAAGTTAATTACCTCACAGTCAAAAGAGCAGAAATGTTTTCCTGCTAGCATTATTTATTTCTGATGAGTATAAAGGAAAACCAAAGGAGAAAAGGATGCTGTGTCTTTAAACTAGGACACATTTTATAATTGTCCTTGAAGTTTCTATTTTCATTTGTTTGCTTTGAGGTGGGACATGGAAAAATATTTGCCTACACTATGGTACTAATCTTGATGCATGTGTTCATGAATTTTCTTTCCTGGAAAAGGTGGTAGACAATTCATTGGGGATGACTTTTATTTTTAAGTGTTTGCACATGCCTGAATTTTTGTCCTAAAGCTTGGTAAGTTCAGATTCACTTAGTATCATGAGAGAAAGTGTCTCTGAGACATTCTGAAGTGTAAAGCTTTAGGAATTAAGCGTTAGGTTTTCCAATTATCCCAGAAGCTGCCTTAATTATATAGTCAGTATTTTCATTATAAATCGATTATTAACAAAGTATTGATAAACTAATATTCTAAATCACACTGGAAAATCTTAATTTACTTGTTTAAATAGTTTTTTTTTCATGTTTAGGTAGTATCTTTAAATTATTTTCAGTGGCTTGGAGGCACAGTGTGGTTTTGTTTTTTTTTTTAAGAGAATGAAAATAACTGGTGTGGAAATTCACTTATTCATTCAACAAATATACATTGAGCACTTCCTATATGCCCAGGGAATATATAGGTCAGCCTTCTTGCCACCCCACAATGGACTCTTTTCACAAATGCAGAGCTTTAATTTGCAAATAAAATTCTTGAATACTATACTCCTACACTATATGCTTGGAATATAAATTCATTCATCATGTTTACTGAGCACCAACTCCATCTAGACTTTGAGCTTCGTGCTCACCAGTGTACAAAAGTGAACAAATAGAATCCTTCTCCTCATGTGGCTTATAATATCTGCTGGGAAAGAACATTAAATTATGTAAATGAAACTAGAATTTCAAATTGTTCAATGAGGTGCAACAAAGGAAAGTAAAGGGGATGTTGCAAAGCTTTTATGGGGTCTGCTTGACAAGAGGGAGGAGAGGCCAGGGAGGAATTTTCAGAAAAAGTGATGTACTTCAAAGCAAAAGAATGAGGGAAAAAAGATAGCCAGGGAGAGAGAGAGAGAGAACTGATTGTGTATATTGTTATAACATCGGGGGGAGACAGAAGCCAAGAAATCGAGTTTGTAGTTTGAGAGTCACTGGTAACTGCTCTTGAGTATGTCTCTGGTTTTCTTTACCTGAGAAATCAAAATTGAAGAGAAGCCTCTAGATTCCTCCTGTGGCCTGTGATCCATGTGAATTACTACATGATCGGGAGGCCCTCTGATGGCTCCATTTGGCCATGTCTGGAGCAGTCATCATCCCAGTCCAGATTCCTCCAGTTCCCGGGAACTGTGGCCAGAGAGGGCCAGATTCAGGCAGCTCAGCCGGCTACCTTCACTTCCTGCCCCGCCCACACCCACACCTGTCTCCCTCGGGATCCCTTGCCACATTCCCTCCATTCTCAGAGGACAAGATGGTCCTTTTCCCGTTCAAGGTCGACCTTTTCACCTGGTCTCCTTACCTTTTAGCTGAGATCCTCTGGTACACTGCCTCACCCGTCAATCCTGTCTCCAACCCAAATCTTCAAATTCTAAGCTCTCCATCCCTCCCCGACAAAAAGGAGCAACTCTCTCCTCAGCAAACACACTCAGATCTATTTTTTAAATTAAAATATGGAATAAATATCTCTTCCCATTGAACCTCTTTCTTCCACTTTTTGGTTACCACTCCATATCTTTCACTCCCTCTCTCTTACTCTATCTACCTCTTCCCTGCCTCTCTTTACCCCTTATTAAAATACAAAATTAAGTTAAAAGATCTTAATTCTTGAGTTGTTGCTGCCTTGAAGTTCAATTCCGAATTTCTCACTTCTAGCTCACTCTTCCTATGTCGTTCTTTGTTTTCTACCCATACAATGACATGAAAATCTCTCTGATGCAATTTGAATCTTAAATTTAAATGTATGTCCATCTAATCTAATGGTCCTGTTTCATCCCTTTACTTTACAAACTTCCCTGCTGCATTTCAAACTACTGATGTTCATGACACCTTCCTTCTGGAAATTCTCTCTTTCCTCTGCCTTCTATTCTACCATTGCATTTCTTTCTCCAGGTTCTAGTTCTACTTCTGTGAGCAGCCCCGATTCACCTGCCACCTATTATCCATCAGAAGGGTGTTGATGCAGTTCCTGTGCACACTTGTGGGCTTCCCTCATAGTCCAGTCAGTAAAGAATCTGCCTGTAATGCAAGAGACCTGGGTTCGAATCCTAGGTCTGGAAGATCCCCTGGAGAAGGAAATGGCAACCCACTCCAGTATTCTTGCCGAGAGAATCTCATGGACAGAAGAGCCTGGCAGGCTATATCTGTGAGTGATGATTGTCATCAGGGAAGGGTGTACAGAGAATTCAGAGTTTAATCAGAATTCAAGGTTAAATGGTGAATAGAGGTGTTGATTTGGGTCAGTTGCTAAGTTCAGCCTGTGTGGGAAGAATCAAAGAGGTCTTGAGAATTAGGTGGCTAGTAATTAGAATCTTAGGGACAGAGATGAGAAGACGGCACCCATTGTCAGGTTTGGGTTTCATCTGAAAACAAATTATTTCCCTACGATATAGTATTTTAACGCTGGGAAGGTTTAGAATCAAGTACAAATGAGATGGACTAAATAAAACCCGAGGTATTTGTATTTTTATATACAGTTGTGGGGAAGTCTGTCTTTACTATTTTAAATACATACAGTATTCACAATGTTTCAGATTATTTGTTAATTAACATAAATACCCTTGTGACTGCTATTTAAAATATGTCCCTGAGCAATTGATTCAGACCGTGGACCTGTAAGTTGAAATGTTTAAGATAATTTGCTGTTTTATACTAGGTTGAAACTTTTAAGAACTGAATATTCACCTTATTTGTGAGTTAGATTTATAAAATGACTTAAGCACTAGGAAAGTGTTTGTTTACAGGTCAGAAACCTGAAAATAAAAAAAGAAAATCAGATATATTACATCATTCTTAGATGGATTCCTAGGGGACACCCAGAAAGCCCTGTTGCCTGCCATCTCCCACTCCCAAGCATTGTTGTGGCCAAGGCTCCCTCCCCACGCCGTGGATCTTCAGAAGCCAGGCTAGCCTCTGGCAGGGTCAGCATGTAAGCACCTGTGCACCCCTCAGAGCTCAGATGTATCCCTCCAGGCCTGCTCTCCCCACCCAGTGACAGACCTATTGAAAAAGCTCTGCAGGGCAGAGCTACTGGCACATCCCCAGACCCTTTTTCATTTAACCCATCTGAGCAGTCTGAGTTCATCATTGCCCTACCCACACTGTTTATAGTTTATAATCATTTAGTCTGGCTTTTTCCCACTTCCTTATGAAAGAACTCACTTTACCTTTTTAGACAGATCAAAATACCAACACTTAATGATTTCAAAGGTCAGCCTTGTCACTTAGTGATACATCAGCAGAAGCAGTTCTCCCAGCTTTGCTGCCTGACCGTCTGCTGATCAATGAAAACTCTTTCTTGATCTTTCCATGTACTGCCAGACCTAAGGATGTGTCTCAGTCCAGTTGGACACACAGTGTTGGGTTTAGGAGGAAATCCAGCCACGAGACTGCCTTTTAAAAGACAAAATTGATAAATCATCCTTCTCACATTTCCTCCTGCTCTCTCCTCACTCTTTGGAGAATAAGCCATTTTAATACAGGCCAAATGCATGTTAAAAACTGAGATAACAAGGATCCTTTGCTCAAAATAAACATTTTTTAAACAATCAGCATTCTAGACTCTATTTCTCATTTTTTAACTAACTCTGCCCCATCCAAAACTAGTGTGCTTTTTGGGGGGAGTGGTTAAGATTCTCGATGTGAAAGTGAAAGTTGTTTAGTCATACCCGACTCTTTGTGACCCCATGGACTGCAGCCCACCAGGCTCCTCTGTCCATGGAATTCTCCAGGCAAGAGTACTGGAGTGGGTTGCCATGTCCCCCTCCAGGGATAAGATTCTTGAAGTTGGAGGAAATTCTGTCTAGTTTCTTGGCAGGAAANCTAACTCTGCCCCATCCAAAACTAGTGTGCTTTTTGGGGGGAGTGGTTAAGATTCTTGATGTGAAAGTGAAAGTTGTTTAGTCATACCCGACTCTTTGTGACCCCATGGACTGTAGCCCACCAGGCTCCTCTGTCCATGGAATTCTCCAGGCAAGAGTCCTGGAGTGGGTTGCCATGTCCCCCTCCAGGGATAAGATTCTTGAAGTTGGAGGAAATTCTGTCTAGTTTCTTGGCAGGAAATAATGTATAAAAGTGTTTATGAATTGGTTATTTAGAAAATCGATTCCTTGAGCTCCTCTATTTAGTTGAGTCATGTATATAAATTTGGAAATTGTAAAGGGCCTAGATAAAGATATAATCATTATATATGTCATGCCGTGGAATAGATTTCTAGGTGGTAGTGAGCAGGAACTTTTTACCAACAATGTTTAACTAGAGCCGAGGAATTTTAATTTCCGGAATGGCTTGTGATTGTGGCTAATCTGCAAAATCAGTCTTCCTCAACTACAAGGAGTTAAAAAAGAAAAAAAAAACCTACTTTACATAAGGTGGAAAATAATCACAAAACTGAATCATCTCTCTGGCCTCATTCAGAGAATGCAGTGACTCAAAAGTACCTGGGCTTGGTCCCTTAAATGCACAGACCAAAAGGTAAATGTACTTAGCATATGTTCTATTTATCACCGTAGCCCTAGGATAATTGTGTCTGTGAAGTCACTCAGTCGTGTTCGATTCTTTTTAATCCTGTGGACTGTAGCCCTCCAGACTCCTCTGTCCATGTGATTTTTCCAGGCAAGAATACTGGACTAGGTTGCCACTTCCTTCTCCAGAGGATCTTCCCAACCCAGGAATTGAACCTGCGTCTCCTGCATTGGCTATGACAACCTAGACAGTGTATTAAAAAGCATTACTTTGCCAATGAAGATCTATATAGTCAAAGCTATAGTTTTTCTAGTAGTCATGTAAGGATATGAGAGTTGGACCATAAAATGAAGGCTGAGCACTGAAAAACTGATGCTCTCAAAGTATGGGGCTGGAGAAAACTCTTCAGAGTCCCTTGAATAGCAAGGAGATCAAACCAGTCCATCCTAAAGGAAATCTGTCGTGAATATTCATTGGAAGGACCGATGCTGAAGCTGAAGCTCCAGTACTTTGGCCACGTGATGCAAAGAGCCATCTCATTAGAAAAGACTCTGGTGCTGGGGAAGATAGAAGGCAGGAGGAGAAGGGGGTGACAGAGGATGAGATGGTTGGATGGCATCATCAACTGAATGNGCTATATAGTCAAAGCTATAGTTTTTCTAGTAGTCATATAAGGATGTGAGAGTTGGACCGTAAAATGAAGGCTGAGCACTGAAAAACTGATGCTCTCAAAGTATGGAGCTGGAGAAAACTCTTCAGAGTCCCTTGAATAGCAAGGAGATCAAACCAGTCCATCCTAAAGGAAATCTGTCCTGAATATTCATTGGAAGGACTGATGCTGAAGCTGAAGCTCCAGTACTTTGGCCACCTGATGCAAAGAGCCGTCTCATTAGAAAAGACTCTGGTGCTGGGGAAGATAGAAGGCAGGAGGAGAAGGGGGTGACAGAGGATGAGATGGTTGGATGGCATCATCAACTGAATGGACATGAGTTTGAGCAAGCTCCAGGAAATGGTAAAGCACAGGGCAGCCTGGCTTGCTGCAGTTCATGAGGTTGCAAAGAGCTGGACATGACTGAGTGACTGAGCAACAGCAACAAATAGATTAGATGGTGGCCAGAGGCAATTAACAGCTTGTATTAATTTAAAAACACACCCCCACTCACTTTGCCCTGTTAGGAGTAATCTCCCCCTCCGCATCACATTTGTTCCAAGTTGTGGTCTTATTCATTATTTGCCTGGTTCCAATTTCTCTAGATGTACATGTGGACTTCTGGAAATAATGGGTTAAGAAGGAAATGCTCCCCGGATCTCTAGGCCTAGGGTCAGTTCACTGGGAGGCACACCCTCCCCAGGGCAGGTCTTAGTGTGAGGCTGACTAAATACGTCAGGTGAATATAGTAGCCTATTCTTTGTCAGGGGAAAAAAATGGATTAATTACTTGGCTTAAGTCCACCAAACTAAGGTTGACCCTTAGAGGAACAAATACTTCCCTGAGCTTTGGATTGTCCTTCTAGTAAAGAATAAAATAATTGTAAAATATTGCTGTGTGTTCACAAGAGAAAGATGTGCTTATTTATAATTTGCCTTATAAAATTAGTTTCTCAAATTGGCCTTTAAGACCGAGGAAATTAATTGATAAAAGGATGTGTTACTTTCCATAAGAAATTCATTTCTGTGAAGAAACATAAATAGAAACAGTTTTATCCTCTTCATAGTCTCAGTGTTTTCTGCCTTCCCTCTGCCCCCAACACTTATCTGTTATTTTTATTGCTATTTATTTTTGCAGTTGAATTGCATTTCGTTTTCTCAAGTGGCTGTAAGTTTCTTTTAAGGTGTGGCCTCTAAACATCATTTTATTTCCTGTAGTGCCTTATTTAAGATTGAGCCCTAAATATTTCTCAGTTAATTATTCACCAAAAGGCATGTCTAGCCCTCCTGAACTATGAGCATTTGTGGTCTAATTAGTCGTATCTTTCTGAAGGCACTATTACGATTACATTGGTTACAGTAAAGCAGAAAAGAACAGCTTTGGGGGAGCAAAATCAAATCATTACACAGGTTTCTTAAAGTATGTGGTTGTTCATGCACTCATCTTTCAAGTCTTCAGTAGGCTTGAAATTTTCCAAAACCAAAAGTATTTTTTTTGATCACACACCACTTTTATTTCCAGAACTTAGCCCCAATGTCACATTTTTCCATATTCAACTTCTCAGATGGGTTATTTATTTTAAAGAATGCTAAGCTACAGCAAACAGTTGCTTATTTCTAAGGACTGAAAACCTTTCTCCTTGAACCCTGTTCATTGTCTTTCTTCATAGATATTTTTCACAGTGTGTTCTGGTGGGGACCTCCCCAAACCTTCATCAGTAAATTAACTGGATCATTCACGAAAGGTGTTTTACTAAGAGTTTTCAGTGTAGAAGAGGAAGATTCAGACATTAGCCAAAAATCACACCCATGTAAATTTCAGTAGAGACAAGTGTCCCCGGGTTTGGTTTCTCCTGAGGCCTTTCTCCTTGCTGACTCTTTACATGGTCCTCCCAACAGTCTGTGTTGCCTGCGTGTCCCATCTCGTGCTTGTGCTTAGTCGTGTCCAGCTCTTTGGAACCGAATGGACTGGGGCCCGCCAGGACCCTCTCTCCATGGGATTCTCCAGGCAAGAATACTGGAGTGGGTTACCATTCCCTTCTCCAGGGTATCTTCCCAGTCCAAGGATCAAACCCAGGTCTCCTGCACTGCAAGCAGATTCTTAACTTTCTGAGCCACCAGGGGAGCCCCTGTGTGTCCTAATCTCCTCTTCTAATAAAGACACTTAAGTTAGGTTGGATTAGGACCTAGCCTAATGGCCTCATTTTACCTTAATTACCTCTTTAAAGGTCCTCTCTCTAAACACAGTCCCGTTCTGAGGTGCTATGGGTTAGGAACACAAATCAAGCCACATCAACCCTAGAAGCATAAGTATTTCTGCTAGAGCTGGTGCCACCACTGAGCATTCACAGCCTGCACCACATCCCAGGTCTGGAGGTCCCAAGTCATGAAGGGTTGTCCATCCTCACTCCATGGAGAAGTCCCTGTAAGTGCTGGGGCAAGATTTTTGTTACTCGCTCAGATTTCTTATTAGTAATCCTATAAAATACCAATAAAGGAAAAGAAAAATGCAACCAGTTGTATCCCTCTGATCAACCCCATGCCCAAGTTATGGAAGATGAGATGTTAGTGGAGGAGGAAGAATTCTTCTTGATTTTTCTCATAACTTGATGGGAACAGCATTTCAGCTTGAAGCAGCTGAGCATCTGAGCTAGGTGAGCTGAGCCAGGTCTGCCCTGTTCTGCTGCCCAGCACTCATGTAGCCAGGTCTCTTAGACGCAGAGTTGGAGCAAACTGTGTGTGCAATACATGGGGACTAAAATTCAAATTCTTTATTTTAAACTTTTTATCTTAAATTGGAGTATAGCCAATCAACAATGTTCCCATAGTTTCAGGTGAACAGTGAAGGGGCTCAGCTATACATATGCATGTATCCATTCTCCCCCACAAGTCACCCATCCAGGCTGCAACATAACACTGAGCAGAATTCCTTATGCTATACAGTAGGTCCTTGTTGGTTATCTGTTTTTAATATAGCAGTGTGTACACGTCGATCCCAAACTCCCTAACTATCCCTTCTTACTTCACCCTCTGCTCAGAAAGCAAGCCATTCAGCTTTTCTCTGTTTCTTATCCTGGGAGAATGGCTGAAAAGATTATGTTGATAGATTATCCCATCTTCTAAAAAAAGAGTAAAAACCACTCTGTGCATGTAAAAGTAAGGCTATCACTCATCCCACTCCACCAGAAGGCTGAAACAGTATGGTGTATGTCAGCAATTCATAAAACCCACCCAAAGAGTGAATATTTTATTATTTTGCACACTCTTTTTGTTCTATGTTATCTACCAAAGTCACCTTCAGGTTTCCTATATTTCTAATTTCAGACAAGCTTTAAAATGTCATTCCATAATCTTTATTGGAATTAAATGTGAAATGAGTCACAACCCAATGAAAACTACCTGCTGATTTGCTGATTATATACAATTTATGTTAGGAAAGGAGCCAGAATTTTTTTTCCCTCCTCAATCCAATTAAGTTTCAAAGCCTGTCTGCTACTTTCTGGAACCTAGGTACCACTAACTGAGTCTTTGTATGAAACATGTCTACTGTATTTTCCCAGTGGGACAGTCAGAAGATGCTTGGTTTGCACATCAGTCAGCTACTTCTCAGGAAGAGATGGTTTGACCTGGCTTTACAGGAACCCACCCTTCTCTCCCTAACAATAGCACAGAGGTATCCACACAAAATAAGCCAGAGATCCTGAACTTGTTCAGTATGAGGTTACTGTAGCTGATCCAGTTCTGATACGTTGCCCCTGTACACAGCCAGAATTGTCCGACACTGTTTCATGAATCAGGTTTGAATTGTGGCCTCCAATCAGAGTAAAGATAATCAGAAAACTGATATGTTTTTGTTCAAGGCTGGCTTACTGTCTTTTTAATTTTTTTCCTGGTAGGTATTTACCTAATTCAAGTTCAAATCCGGCTTTTGCCTCTTTAGCACCTTAGCATTTTGTCAGTTGGAGTTGAAGATCAAAGCCTGACTCCTGGTTTTAGGTGACTATATTTTATCCCTGCCCTCTTCCTAAATGCATGGCTGTACAGGTATCAGGAGCCGCAGGGACTAGGCAGCCTGCTAATTACAATGTTTACCTACTAGTTTCATACAAAACCGAACCAATCCCAGGCACGCCACCAAGCAGCCTTCAGGGAAACAGGTTCCGAAAAGCTTCACTGAAACCACTTATTTATTGACACTCAGAGACATTTAATCATTCTACTGAGCAAGAAACACTTGAACCAAACAAGGAAAAACCTGACCTTTCAAACCCCTGACCTTTGTCAAAGGTTTATTGAGAAAGGGAAGCTAGGAAAGAGCTGGGGGTGCTGAATCCAGACAGCCTTTGTCACACTCTGGCCAGACGACAGTATCAAATGGCATTGGATACAAGAGGCTTAAGGAAAAAGAGAAAAGGAACAACTGGATTAAAGTTACTGTTACTTTATGATTTATACTATATATAAATCATAGTTACTTTATGATTTATACTGTGTATCTTTTTCTAAAATGTGTTTTCCTTCTTCCTACTTCTGGCTCACTACCCTGATATACACACACACACACACAGTCCCACACCTTCATATTTGAATAATACATTCTGCTAAAAATACCCACCATCACAGACAGAATCTTCCTCTTGGAACATCTGTTCTAGTTCCTGCCTGTCTGGGAGTTCTGAAGATGTGACAGCCTAGAGCTTTTTGTTAAACAATAAAGAACACCATGAAGTTCTCTATGGGAGGCTGACATGTGTAATGTAATTAGCACTGTGCTGGGACAGCCCCAAGATCCAGAGGTGGCGGCGGCAATGTATTCATAAATGATTGTTATTATTAAGAGGGCAGAGGTGATGTGTGTGACACTTCAGGTTCCATTTATTAAAATAAAACAAGAACCATATGAAATACTTTCCTTATTTCCAAGTCCCTTTTTTGGCCCAGCAGTTAATGAAATAATCCAAAAAGGCAAAAAGAGATCCTCTGCCATACACTCACATTCTTTAGTGTGAAATTTTCAAGTTACAGAAAAGTTTAAAGAATTGCACATCCCACCATCTAGAATCTACAATTCACATTTTGTGTCTTTTTAAAACTCACATACTAACCACCTGGCTATCTACCAATCCCCCACCCTTTTTTTGCAGGGCGGGGCAGGGGGGGACTACGTTTCAGCATATATTGCAGACCTCACTTCATTTCAAACATTTCAGTATGTGTTTTGTTGACTATAAGTTCAGTTTTTATTTACTGTTCTCTTTCTCCTCTTCTCCTTCACTTTCGCCCCTCTTCTTCCTTCTCCTCTTGTAATTTACATGTAGTGAATGTACAAATCCAAGTGTACAGTTTGGTGAGTTTTGGCGACTGCATACAACTGTATAACCCAACTCCTCCTTGAGAAATTGAGAGTACATCCTTACCCAGGAAAACTTCCCATACCTCTTTGCCACCAGTTCTTGTCCCCACCCTGATGAAACCAGTCAATATTCTGATTTTTTAAATTGCCATGGATTAATGTAGCCTACTTAAAACTTATATAAATGAATCACACAGTCCATACGAATGTACTCCCTCTTTTGTGTACGGCTGCTTTTACTCAACATGTTTTTGAGTTTCATCCATGTTGTTGCATATATCAACAGTCCATTCTTTTTTCTTGCTTGGTAGTATTTCATTGTCGGAGAAGGTGATGGCACCCCACTCCAGTACTCTTGCCTGGAAAATCCCATGGACAGAGGAGCCCAGTAGGCTGCGGTCCATGGGGTCGCAAAGAGTCAGACATGACTGAGCGACTTCCCTTTCACTTTTCACTTTCATGCATTGGAAAAGGAAATGGCAACCCACTCCAGTGTCCTTGCCTGAAGAATCCCAGGGATGGGGGAGCCTGGTGGGCTGCCGTCTATGGGGTCACACAGAGTCGGACACGACTGAAGTGACTTAGCAGCAGTAGCAGCAGTATTTCATTGAATGACCACACCACAGATATACTGTTGATGGGCATTTGTGTTATTGCCAGTTTAGGGCTACTCTGAATAAAGATGCTGTCAACACTCTTGGACAAGATTTTATGCAGATATATATTTTCATTGCTCCTAGGTAAATACATTGCTCCTAGGAGTCACATTGCTAAATGATAGGGTTGCTCCATATCCTTCATAGTCTTGCCTGCTGGGTCCAGTTTTCTTAGAGCAACAACCTCCAAATCCATTCAAGTCCAGAATATACCCAGCCTGCTCCTTGCTGCTGTTGTTCTGGACAGTAGCAGAACAAGAGGCAATAGCAGTTATTTTTAGGTTTTAAATGTTCTCCATTATCCTTCTGCTTAAAAAAAAAAATGTGTTTTTCAACCAACATGTTAAGACAGGTTAGCATTTGGATGAGTGGAAGAAACAGTACTTTGGACATTGTAGGTAATTCCAGCCCATCTCATTTGTAAGTCAGCACCTACATCACATATGCTATTGGTGGCAGACTGTCCATCATTTGAATATTCATGTAGGAAAAATAAAACCCTGGAAACCTCTTCTCTCACCTATAGGCTCCTCTGTTCATTCAGCCCTCTATATTTGCAAGCTCTGCATCTATGGACTTAACCAGCTACAGATGAAAAAAAAAAATTTGAAAAAAGTAAGTTCCAGAAATTTCCAAAAAGGAAAATTTGAATTTACCACACACTAGCAACTATTTACATTGTATTTGCAATTATTTGTATAGTATTTATGTTGTATTAGATATTATAATCTAGAGATGATTGAGAGAGTGTGTATAGCTCATGCAAATATTCTACCATTTTATGTAAAGGACTTGAGTATCCTTGGATTTTAATATCCACGGGGTATTGGATCCCCCAAAGGATACTAAAGGATGACTACATTTGATTTCACGTGGTCCCCTAACATCACTCGATTTTGTGTGTTTCTTTAGTCACTTCTGTTTGCCATCCTCTGTTGCATCCATTTTTTAAGCCCTCTCTCCTTCAGTCAGAGTAGTGGCTCTTAGCATGGGTCACCTTTGCCCCCGGGTGATGACGGCGTCTTTGATGGTCATGTGATCAGGAAGAGTGCTACTAGCATAGTCAAAGCCCTCAGACATCCTGCAGTGCAAACACAGTCCCCCCAAAGAAAGAATTAGCCATCCTAAAATATCACTAGTGCCAAAGTTTAGAAACTCTACAGGCAAAACAGAAGACATTAAAATTGTGATATAATAATGTTTTTTATATTCCATTTTTTAAAATTGAAGTACAGTTGATTTATAATGTTTGTTTCAGGTGTGCAGAATAATGATTATTTTTACAGATTATATTCTCCATTAAAAGTTACTATAAGACAATGGCTGTAATTCCCTATGCTATACAATATATCCTTGTTGCTTATGTATTTTATACACAGTAGTTTGTATCTCTTAATCCCATACCCTATATCTGTGAGTCTGTTTCTGTTTTGCATATATGATCATTTATATTATTTTTGAGATTCCACATATAAATGATATCATATAGGATTTCCTAACTGACTTATTCCACTCGGTATAGTATTTGCTAGGTCCATCTAGACTGTGGCAAATCAAATAATTTTATTCTTTTTTATGGCTGAGTAATATTCCATTTGTGTATATGTGTGTGTGGATGTATGTATATACATCTTTTTCTGTTCATCTGTTTATGGACACTTGGGTTGCTTCCATATCTTGGCTATGGTAAATAATTGCTGCTATGAATATTGGGGTACCATGTATCTTTTAAAATTTGTGTTTTCTTTTTGCTCTTTGTTTTTTGTTTTTGGGGGGTTTTTTGTATACATACCTAGGAGTAGAATTGCTGGATCATATGATTATTCTATTTTTAATTTTTTGAGGAACCTCTGTACTGTTTTTCCATAGTGCGCTACCAATTTACGTTCCCACCAACAGTGTGTGATGATTCTCTGTTCTCCACATCTCCAACATTTGTTTTCTGTAGATTTTTTGATGGTAACCATTCTGACAGGTGTAAGGTGATATCTCATAGTTGTTTTGACTTGCATTTCTCTAATAATTAGTGTTGAGCCTCTTTGCTTGTGCCTGTTAGTCATCTGATGTCGTCTTTGGAAAAATATCAGTGTGTCTTTATGAATGTATTACAGAACTAGATCCAGCAGGAGTCTAATAAATACCATAGTTATGAGCATAAACAATGTTTGGGGTCTATAGCAGCTCTAAAGCACTGTGAAATGCCTGCTTTCCGTTAGGGGTGAAGTCACAGGAGCTTCCAGCAATGCTGTAGTGTGGTGCCTACATTCAGAATTGAAGAAAATACTAAATTTAAGTTAGAGATTCGGAAGGGAGATATGACTTTTACTCATTTAAGTTTACTGATGCCTTGAACCCTATCCAGGAACCCCTTGAGGCTCTATAACACCATAGCTTAAAAACTCCTGCATTGGGGGAGATTTTCATCGCACGTGTGCACACACACACACACACACACACACACGCACACGCATGCACACACACACTTATCTACATGTACATCCATTCTTCCTTCCCTCTCAATACAAAAGGAGATGTCCCTCTCAGTCAAGAAACAGAAATTACTTAGCCATTTCAAGCAAAAGGAAATTTAATACAAGGAATGGCATGCTTACAATATCCCCAGAAAGTCTTGAGTAGCAGGATCAATAACACCCAAACAAAAATACCACCATATAGCTAACCCTCCCAGAGAGCTGCCTCCTCTTACACAACCAAAAAGAGGGGGAATGGGAAATGGTCAGCAGAACACTACCTTAGCTGGGGTTAGCCCATGAGCTGCCGTGAATGATGGCCCTAGAAGCACACCATGTCTCAGGGGTCTGCACAGACAAAAATCCAGTGCCCCACATTCTGCCTCTTGACATCCACAAAGCACCAGGCTGCTGGGACACTGCTAATGGAAAACCCAGTGCATCCTTGTGGGGTTTGCCAGCAGAAAAGGCAGAAGTGGCCGAAGTGCAGCCTCTGCCTCCCTTCCTTCTCCCTGTCTCATCTTGCGTGCACGGGTGCACTGTTGCTCAGTTGTGTCTGACTCTTGCAACATTATGGACTGTAGCCCACCAGGTTCCTCTATCCATGGGATTTCCCAGGCAAGGATACTGGAGTGGGTTGCCGTTTTCTACTCCAGGGAGCCTTCCCAACCAAGGAACTGAGCCTGTGTCTCCTGCATTGCAGGTGGATTCTTTACCACTGTGCCACCTGGGAAGCCCCACTTCCTTCATAGGATTGCCTGAATCTAAGTGGATCTGGGAACCCTACTGCCAGTGAGGCTGGGAACTCTTTTCTGCTCTCTAGCAGAAATGCATCTGGCAGGCGGAGAAGGCAGTGGCACCTCACTCCAGTACTCTTGCCTGGAAAATCCATGGACAGAGGAGCCTGGTAGGCTGTAGTCCATGGGGTCGCTAAGAGTCGGACACGACTGAGCGACTTCACTTTCGCTTTTCTCTTTCATGCATTGGAGAAGGAGATGGCAACCCACTCCAGTGTTCTTGCCTGGAGAATCCCAGGGACGGCAGAGCCTGATGGGCTGCCATCTATGGGGTCACACACAGTGGGACACAACTGAAGCGACTTAGCAGCAGCACAGCCTCTGCAGGACAGGAAGACATAAAATGAAAACACTCAGCACAGGTCCATCTCATTTCTCATCAGCTCCTGTCTGAGGGTGATTGATCCTCCATCATTCCCTTCCACCTGCTAACAGGCCTTATTCCAGCCATAATCCTCTCTCTTTCCTCTGTCTTCAGCTTCTCCCTTTCTTCCCGCTATCTCCAACCGGCATATGCAAACAGCTTGAAAACTCCCAACTTAAGCAAACCTTCCTTTAATCCTGCTTTCTTCTTTCTCATTCTCTCTCACCTTCCTTTCAAAACTGGTTTCCTTCTAGAGGTTTTATGGGTAACTTTCCACTTCTTCACCTACTGAGGAAGCTAGGTAAGCAGTCTAGCTTCCAGATTCACCCCTGCACCAAAACTCCCTTTGCCAAGGTCACCAGTTACCTTCTTGGTGCTGAACTTGGGAGGAATTACAGTCCTTTGCTTCCCTGACCCTTGAGTGTCATTTAACACTGCTGGGTAACAGCAAAAACAGATTATCCAAAAAGAAAATTAAGAAAACAATCCCAGTTAAAGTAGCATCAAAAAGAATAAAATACTTTATTTGTATGGGACTAAGTTTAACCAAGGAGGTGAAAGAACTATACACTGCAAACTATAAAACATTGATAAAAGAAATAAAGAAGACAGAAATAAACAGACATCTCGTGTTCATGGATTGGAAGACCTGCTATTGTTAAGGTGTCCATATTACTCGAAGTGATCTACAGATTCAGTGCAACATCTGTCAGAATCTCAAAATCTCAATGTTTTTCAGAAAAAAAAAAACAATTCTAAACTTCATATGGAGCCACAAAAGACCCAGAAGAGCCAAAGCAAACCTGAGAAGGAAAAGGCATGAGATATCACACTTTCTGATTTCAAAATGTATCACAAAGCTGCAGTCACTAAAACAGTTTGACACTGAAAACAGATGTACAGACTAGTGGAAAAGAATAAAAAGCCCAGAAATAAGTTTATAAATACATGGAATCTTAGTCCATCGAAGCTGCTGTAACAGATTACCATAGAATGGGTGACTTGTAAAAGACAGAAGTGTATTTCTCACAGTTCTGGAGGCTGGGAAATCCAAGATCAAGGTGTTGGGATTCAATATTTGGTGANGCTTGAAAATTTCCAAAACCAAAAGTATTTTTTTTGATCACACACCACTTTTATTTCCAGAACTTAGCCCCAATGTCACATTTTTCCATATTCAACTTCTCAGATGGGTTATTTATTTTAAAGAATGCTAAGCTACAGCAAACAGTTGCTTATTTCTAAGGACTGAAAACCTTTCTCCTTGAACCCTGTTCATTGTCTTTCTTCATAGATATTTTTCACAGTGTGTTCTGGTGGGGACCTCCCCAAACCTTCATCAGTAAATTAACTGGATCATTCACGAAAGGTGTTTTACTAAGAGTTTTCAGTGTAGAAGAGGAAGATTCAGACATTAGCCAAAAATCACACCCATGTAAATTTCAGTAGAGACAAGTGTCCCCGGGTTTGGTTTCTCCTGAGGCCTTTCTCCTTGCTGACTCTTTACATGGTCCTCCCAACAGTCTGTGTTGCCTGCGTGTCCCATCTCGTGCTTGTGCTTAGTCGTGTCCAGCTCTTTGGAACCGAATGGACTGGGGCCCGCCAGGACCCTCTCTCCATGGGATTCTCCAGGCAAGAATACTGGAGTGGGTTACCATTCCCTTCTCCAGGGTATCTTCCCAGTCCAAGGATCAAACCCAGGTCTCCTGCACTGCAAGCAGATTCTTAACTTTCTGAGCCACCAGGGGAGCCCCTGTGTGTCCTAATCTCCTCTTCTAATAAAGACACTTAAGTTAGGTTGGATTAGGACCTAGCCTAATGGCCTCATTTTACCTTAATTACCTCTTTAAAGGTCCTCTCTCTAAACACAGTCCCGTTCTGAGGTGCTATGGGTTAGGAACACAAATCAAGCCACATCAACCCTAGAAGCATAAGTATTTCTGCTAGAGCTGGTGCTACCACTGAGCATTCACAGCCTGCACCACATCCCAGGTCTGGAGGTCCCAAGTCATGAAGGGTTGTCCATCCTCACTCCATGGAGAAGTCCCTGTAAGTGCTGGGGCAAGATTTTTGTTACTCGCTCAGATTTCTTATTAGTAATCCTATAAAATACCAATAAAGGAAAAGAAAAATGCAACCAGTTGTATCCCTCTGATCAACCCCATGCCCAAGTTATGGAAGATGAGATGTTAGTGGAGGAGGAAGAATTCTTCTCGATTTTTCTCATAACTTGATGGGAACAGCATTTCAGCTTGAAGCAGCTGAGCATCTGAGCTAGGTGAGCTGAGCCAGGTCTGCCCTGTTCTGCTGCCCAGCACTCATGTAGCCAGGTCTCTTAGACGCAGAGTTGGAGCAAACTGTGTGTGCAATACATGGGGACTAAAATTCAAATTCTTTATTTTAAACTTTTTATCTTAAATTGGAGTATAGCCAATCAACAATGTTCCCATAGTTTCAGGTGAACAGTGAAGGGGCTCAGCTATACATATGCATGTATCCATTCTCCCCCACAAGTCACCCATCCAGGCTGCAACATAACACTGAGCAGAGTTCCTTATGCTATACAGTAGGTCCTTGTTGGTTATCTGTTTTTAATATAGCAGTGTGTACACGTCGATCCCAAACTCCCTAACTATCCCTTCTTACTTCACCCTCTGCTCAGAAAGCAAGCCATTCAGCTTTTCTCTGTTTCTTATCCTGGGAGAATGGCTGAAAAGATTATGTTGATAGATTATCCCATCTTCTAAAAAAAGAGTAAAAACCACTCTGTGCATGTAAAAGTAAGGCTATCACTCATCCCACTCCACCAGAAGGCTGAAACAGTATGGTGTATGTCAGCAATTCATAAAACCCACCCAAAGAGTGAATATTTTATTATTTTGCACACTCTTTTTGTTCTATGTTATCTACCAAAGTCACCTTCAGGTTTCCTATATTTCTAATTTCAGACAAGCTTTAAAATGTCATTCCATAATCTTTATTGGAATTAAATGTGAAATGAGTCACAACCCAATGAAAACTACCTGCTGATTTGCTGATTATATACAATTTATGTTAGGAAAGGAGCCAGAATTTTTTTTCCCTCCTCAATCCAATTAAGTTTCAAAGCCTGTCTGCTACTTTCTGGAACCTAGGTACCACTAACTGAGTCTTTGTATGAAACATGTCTACTGTATTTTCCCAGTGGGACAGTCAGAAGATGCTTGGTTTGCACATCAGTCAGCTACTTCTCAGGAAGAGATGGTTTGACCTGGCTTTACAGGAACCCACCCTTCTCTCCCTAACAATAGCACAGAGGTATCCACACAAAATAAGCCAGAGATCCTGAACTTGTTCAGTATGAGGTTACTGTAGCTGATCCAGTTCTGATATGTTGCCCCTGTACACAGCCAGAATTGTCCGACACTGTTTCATGAATCAGGTTTGAATTGTGGCCTCCAATCAGAGTAAAGATAATCAGAAAACTGATATGTTTTTGTTCAAGGCTGGCTTACTGTCTTTTTAATTTTTTTCCTGGTAGGTATTTACCTAATTCAAGTTCAAATCCGGCTTTTGCCTCTTTAGCACCTTAGCATTTTGTCAGTTGGAGTTGAAGATCAAAGCCTGACTCCTGGTTTTAGGTGACTATATTTTATCCCTGCCCTCTTCCTAAATGCATGGCTGTACAGGTATCAGGAGCCGCAGGGACTAGGCAGCCTGCTAATTACAATGTTTACCTACTAGTTTCATACAAAACCGAACCAATCCCAGGCACGCCACCAAGCAGCCTTCAGGGAAACAGGTTCCGAAAAGCTTCACTGAAACCACTTATTTATTGACACTCAGAGACATTTAATCATTCTACTGAGCAAGAAACACTTGAACCAAACAAGGAAAAACCTGACCTTTCAAACCCCTGACCTTTGTCAAAGGTTTATTGAGAAAGGGAAGCTAGGAAAGAGCTGGGGGTGCTGAATCCAGACAGCCTTTGTCACACTCTGGCCAGACGACAGTATCAAATGGCATTGGATACAAGAGGCTTAAGGAAAAAGAGAAAAGGAACAACTGGATTAAAGTTACTGTTACTTTATGATTTATACTATATATAAATCATAGTTACTTTATGATTTATACTGTGTATCTTTTTCTAAAATGTGTTTTCCTTCTTCCTACTTCTGGCTCACTATCCTGATATATACACACACACACACACACACACACACACACAGTCCCACACCTTCATATTTGAATAATACATTCTGCTAAAAATACCCACCATCACAGACAGAATCTTCCTCTTGGAACATCTGTTCTAGTTCCTGCCTGTCTGGGAGTTCTGAAGATGTGACAGCCTAGAGCTTTTTGTTAAACAATAAAGAACACCATGAAGTTCTCTATGGGAGGCTGACATGTGTAATGTAATTAGCACTGTGCTGGGACAGCCCCAAGATCCAGAGGTGGCGGCGGCAATGTATTCATAAATGATTGTTATTATTAAGAGGGCAGAGGTGATGTGTGTGACACTTCAGGTTCCATTTATTAAAATAAAACAAGAACCATATGAAATACTTTCCTTATTTCCAAGTCCCTTTTTTGGCCCAGCAGTTAATGAAATAATCCAAAAAGGCAAAAAGAGATCCTCTGCCATACACTCACATTCTTTAGTGTGAAATTTTCAAGTTACAGAAAAGTTTAAAGAATTGCACATCCCACCATCTAGAATCTACAATTCACATTTTGTGTCTTTTTAAAACTCACATACTAACCACCTGGCTATCTACCAATCCCCCACCCTTTTTTTGCAGGGCGGGGCAGGGGGGGACTACGTTTCAGCATATATTGCAGACCTCACTTCATTTCAAACATTTCAGTATGTGTTTTGTTGACTATAAGTTCAGTTTTTATTTACTGTTCTCTTTCTCCTCTTCTCCTTCACTTTCGCCCCTCTTCTTCCTTCTCCTCTTGTAATTTACATGTAGTGAATGTACAAATCCAAGTGTACAGTTTGGTGAGTTTTGGCGACTGCATACAACTGTATAACCCAACTCCTCCTTGAGAAATTGAGAGTACATCCTTACCCAGGAAAACTTCCCATACCTCTTTGCCACCAGTTCTTGTCCCCACCCTGATGAAACCAGTCAATATTCTGATTTTTTAAATTGCCATGGATTAATGTAGCCTACTTAAAACTTATATAAATGAATCACACAGTCCATACGAATGTACTCCCTCTTTTGTGTACGGCTGCTTTTACTCAACATGTTTTTGAGTTTCATCCATGTTGTTGCATATATCAACAGTCCATTCTTTTTTCTTGCTTGGTAGTATTTCATTGTCGGAGAAGGTGATGGCACCCCACTCCAGTACTCTTGCCTGGAAAATCCCATGGACAGAGGAGCCCAGTAGGCTGCGGTCCATGGGGTCGCAAAGAGTCAGACATGACTGAGCGACTTCCCTTTCACTTTTCACTTTCATGCATTGGAAAAGGAAATGGCAACCCACTCCAGTGTCCTTGCCTGAAGAATCCCAGGGATGGGGGAGCCTGGTGGGCTGCCGTTATGGGGTCACACAGAGTCGGACACGACTGAAGTGACTTAGCAGCAGTAGCAGCAGTATTTCATTGAATGACCACACCACAGATATACTGTTGATGGGCATTTGTGTTATTGCCAGTTTAGGGCTACTCTGAATAAAGATGCTGTCAACACTCTTGGACAAGATTTTATGCAGATATATATTTTCATTGCTCCTAGGTAAATACATTGCTCCTAGGAGTCACATTGCTAAATGATAGGGTTGCTCCATATCCTTCATAGTCTTGCCTGCTGGGTCCAGTTTTCTTAGAGCAACAACCTCCAAATCCATTCAAGTCCAGAATATACCCAGCCTGCTCCTTGCTGCTGTTGTTCTGGACAGTAGCAGAACAAGAGGCAATAGCAGTTATTTTTAGGTTTTAAATGTTCTCCATTATCCTTCTGCTTAAAAAAAAAAATGTGTTTTTCAACCAACATGTTAAGACAGGTTAGCATTTGGATGAGTGGAAGAAACAGTACTTTGGACATTGTAGGTAATTCCAGCCCATCTCATTTGTAAGTCAGCACCTACATCACATATGCTATTGGTGGCAGACTGTCCATCATTTGAATATTCATGTAGGAAAAATAAAACCCTGGAAACCTCTTCTCTCACCTATAGGCTCCTCTGTTCATTCAGCCCTCTATATTTGCAAGCTCTGCATCTATGGACTTAACCAGCTACAGATGAAAAAAAAAAATTTGAAAAAAGTAAGTTCCAGAAATTTCCAAAAAGGAAAATTTGAATTTACCACACACTAGCAACTATTTACATTGTATTTGCAATTATTTGTATAGTATTTATGTTGTATTAGATATTATAATCTAGAGATGATTGAGAGAGTGTGTATAGCTCATGCAAATATTCTACCATTTTATGTAAAGGACTTGAGTATCCTTGGATTTTAATATCCACGGGGTATTGGATCCCCCAAAGGATACTAAAGGATGACTACATTTGATTTCACGTGGTCCCCTAACATCACTCGATTTTGTGTGTTTCTTTAGTCACTTCTGTTTGCCATCCTCTGTTGCATCCATTTTTTAAGCCCTCTCTCCTTCAGTCAGAGTAGTGGCTCTTAGCATGGGTCACCTTTGCCCCCGGGTGATGACGGCGTCTTTGATGGTCATGTGATCAGGAAGAGTGCTACTAGCATAGTCAAAGCCCTCAGACATCCTGCAGTGCAAACACAGTCCCCCCAAAGAAAGAATTAGCCATCCTAAAATATCACTAGTGCCAAAGTTTAGAAACTCTACAGGCAAAACAGAAGACATTAAAATTGTGATATAATAATGTTTTTTATATTCCATTTTTTAAAATTGAAGTACAGTTGATTTATAATGTTTGTTTCAGGTGTGCAGAATAATGATTATTTTTACAGATTATATTCTCCATTAAAAGTTACTATAAGACAATGGCTGTAATTCCCTATGCTATACAATATATCCTTGTTGCTTATGTATTTTATACACAGTAGTTTGTATCTCTTAATCCCATACCCTATATCTGTGAGTCTGTTTCTGTTTTGCATATATGATCATTTATATTATTTTTGAGATTCCACATATAAATGATATCATATAGGATTTCCTAACTGACTTATTCCACTTGGTATAGTATTTGCTAGGTCCATCTAGACTGTGGCAAATCAAAGAATTTTATTCTTTTTTATGGCTGAGTAATATTCCATTTGTGTATATGTGTGTGTGGATGTATGTATATACATCTTTTTCTGTTCATCTGTTTATGGACACTTGGGTTGCTTCCATATCTTGGCTATGGTAAATAATTGCTGCTATGAATATTGGGGTACCATGTATCTTTTAAAATTTGTGTTTTCTTTTTGCTCTTTGTTTTTTGTTTTTGGGAGTTTTTTTGTATACATACCTAGGAGTAGAATTGCTGGATCATATGGTTATTCTCTTTTTAATTTTTTGAGGAACCTCTGTACTGTTTTTCCATAGTGCGCTACCAATTTACGTTCCCACCAACAGTGTGTGATGATTCTCTGTTCTCCACATCTCCAACATTTGTTTTCTGTAGATTTTTTGATGGTAACCATTCTGACAGGTGTAAGGTGATATCTCATAGTTGTTTTGACTTGCATTTCTCTAATAATTAGTGTTGAGCCTCTTTGCATGTGCCTGTTAGTCATCTGATGTCGTCTTTGGAAAAACATCAGTGTGTCTTTATGAATGTATTACAGAACTAGATCCAGCAGGAGTCTAAGAAATACCATAGTTATGAGCATAAACAACGTTTGGGGTCTACAGCAGCTCTAAAGCACTGTGAAATGCCTGCTTTCCGTTAGGGGTGAAGTCACAGGAGCTTCCAGCAATGCTGTAGTGTGGTGCCTACATTCAGAATTGAAGAAAATACTAAATTTAAGTTAGAGATTCGGAAGGGAGATATGACTTTTACTCATTTAAGTTTACTGATGCCTTGAACCCTATCCAGGAACCCCTTGAGGCTCTATAACACCATAGCTTAAAAACTCCTGCATTGGGGGAGATTTTCATTGCACGTGTGCACACACACATACACACACACGCACACACACACGCACGCACATACACACTTATCTACATGTACATCCATTCTTCCTTCCCTCTCAATACAAAAGGAGATGTCCCTCTCAGTCAAGAAACAAATTACTTAGCCATTTCAAGCAAAAGGAAATTTAATACAAGGAATGGCATGCTTACAATATCCCCAGAAAGTCTTGAGTAGCAGGATCAATAACACCAAAACAAAAATACCACCATATAGCTAACCCTCCCAGAGAGCTGCCTCCTCTTACACAACCAAAAAGAGGGGGAATGGGAAATGGTCAGCAGAACACTACCTTAGCTGGGGTTAGCCCATGAGCTGCCGTGAATGATGGCCCTAGAAGCACACCATGTCTCAGGGGTCTGCACAGACAAAAATCCAGTGCCCCACATTCTGCCTCTTGACATCCACAAAGCACCAGGCTGCTGGGACACTGCTAATGGAAAACCCAGTGCATCCTTGTGGGGTTTGCCAGCAGAAAAGGCAGAAGTGGCCGAAGTGCAGCCTCTGCCTCCCTTCCTTCTCCCTGTCTCACCTTGCGTGCACGGGTGCACTGTTGCTCAGTTGTGTCTGACTCTTGCAACATTATGGACTGTATGTAGCCCACCAGGTTCCTCTATCCATGGGATTTCCCAGGCAAGGATACTGGAGTGGGTTGCCGTTTTCTACTCCAGGGAGCCTTCCCAACCAAGGAACTGATCCTGTGTCTCCTGCATTGCAGGTGGATTCTTTACCACTGTGCCACCTGGGAAGCCCCACTTCCTTCATAGGATTGCCTGAATCTAAGTGGATCTGGGAACCCTACTGCCAGTGAGGCTGGGAACTCTTTTCTGCTCTCTAGCAGAAATGCATCTGGCAGGCGGAGAAGGCAGTGGCACCTCACTCCAGTACTCTTGCCTGGAAAATCCATGGACAGAGGAGCCTGGTAGGCTGTAGTCCATGGGGTCGCTAAGAGTCGGACACGACTGAGCGACTTCACTTTCGCTTTTCTCTTTCATGCATTGGAGAAGGAGATGGCAACCCACTCCAGTGTTCTTGCCTGGAGAATCCCAGGGACGGCAGAGCCTGATGGGCTGCCATCTATGGGGTCACACACAGTGGGACACAACTGAAGCGACTTAGCAGCAGCACAGCCTCTGCAGGACAGGAAGACATAAAATGAAAACACTCAGCACAGGTCCATCTCATTTCTCATCAGCTCCTGTCTGAGGGTGATTGATCCTCCATCATTCCCTTCCACCTGCTAACAGGCCTTATTCCAGCCATAATCCTCTCTCTTTCCTCTGTCTTCAGCTTCTCCCTTTCTTCCCGCTATCTCCAACCGGCATATGCAAACAGCTTGAAAACTCCCAACTTAAGCAAACCTTCCTTTAATCCTGCTTTCTTCTTTCTCATTCTCTCTCACCTTCCTTTCAAAACTGGTTTCCTTCTAGAGGTTTTATGGGTAACTTTCCACTTCTTCACCTACTGAGGAAGCTAGGTAAGCAGTCTAGCTTCCAGATTCACCCCTGCACCAAAACTCCCTTTGCCAAGGTCACCAGTTACCTTCTTGGTGCTGAACTTGGGAGGAATTACAGTCCTTTGCTTCCCTGACCCTTGAGTGTCATTTAACACTGCTGGGTAACAGCAAAAACAGATTATCCAAAAAGAAAATTAAGAAAACAATCCCAGTTAAAGTAGCATCAAAAAGAATAAAATACTTTATTTGTATGGGACTAAGTTTAACCAAGGAGGTGAAAGAACTATACACTGCAAACTATAAAACATTGATAAAAGAAATAAAGAAGACAGAAATAAACAGACATCTCGTGTTCATGGATTGGAAGACCTGCTATTGTTAAGGTGTCCATATTACTCGAAGTGATCTACAGATTCAGTGCAACATCTGTCAGAATCTCAAAATCTCAATGTTTTTCAGAAAAAAAAAAACAATTCTAAACTTCATATGGAGCCACAAAAGACCCAGAAGAGCCAAAGCAAACCTGAGAAGGAAAAGGCATGAGATATCACACTTTCTGATTTCAAAATGTATCACAAAGCTGCAGTCACTAAAACAGTTTGACACTGAAAACAGATGTACAGACTAGTGGAAAAGAATAAAAAGCCCAGAAATAAGTTTATAAATACATGGAATCTTAGTCCATCGAAGCTGCTGTAACAGATTACCATAGAATGGGTGACTTGTAAAAGACAGAAGTGTATTTCTCACAGTTCTGGAGGCTGGGAAATCCAAGATCAAGGTGTTGGGATTCAATATTTGGTGAATATTGAATCCTTACTTCCTGGTTCAGAGAGAACTATGTTCTTGCTGTAACCTCAGGTGACATAAGGCACAAGGGAGCTTTCTGGAGTCTCTTTTATAAAGGCACTAACCCCATTTGGGGGGCTTCCCCGGTAGCTCAGTGGATAAAGAATCCTCCTGCCAATGCAGGAGACACAGGAGACTCAGATTCAATCCTTGAGTCAGGTAGATCCCTTGAAGGAGGGTATGGCAACCCACTCCAGTATTTTTACCTAGAGAATCCTATGGACAGTGGCACCTGGGGGGCTACAGTCCCCAGGTCGCAAAGAGTCGGACACGACTGAAGCAGCTGAGCACACACACGTGCACAATCCCATTCTTTTGGATACACAGACCTATAGTCTCTAGCAGAAGTTTAACTGATCTTTGACAAGGATGCCAAGAATACACAGTGACGAAAAGACAGTTGGGAAAACTGGATATCCACATGCAAAAGGAGGAAATCAGACACTTACACCATACACAAAAATCAGCTCACAGTGGACTAAAGATGTAAACCTAAGGCCTGAAACTATAAAACTCCCAAAATACGACAGAAAACCTTCATGACATTGATCTTGGCATTGATTTCTGGGATCTTACACCAAGACCACAGGCAACAAAAGCAAAAATAGGCAACTGGGACATCAAGCTAAAAAAACTGCATATAGCAAAGGAAGTGGTAGAGTGAAAAGCCAACCTATGAAATGAGAGAAAATATTTGGAAATCATGTATCTGATAAGGAGTTAATATTCTTTGGGG
>SJYW01038472.1:675466-713950 GCA_006410735.1 Raphicerus campestris
TATCTCTTCCTCTTTTGTTTGGTTTGGTGGGCATTTCTCCTCTTCCTTTACCTGCTGAGTATCCCTCTGTCTCTTCACCTTGGTTATATTGCTGCGTTTGGGGTGGCCTTTCTGTATTCTGGGAATTTGTGGAGTCCTCTTTATTATGGAGTTTCCTCACTGTGGGTGGGGCTGTATCAGTGGTTTGTCAAGGTTTCTTGGTTAGGAAGGCTTGTGTTGGAGTTCTGGTGGGTGGAGCTGGATTTCTTCTCTCTGGAATGCAATGGAGTGACCAGTAATGGGTTATAAGATGCCAATGGTTTTGGAGTAACTTTGAGTTGCCTGTATATTGAAGCTCAGGGGTGTGTTCCTATGTTGCTGGAGAATTTGCGTGGTATGTCTTGCTCTGGAAGTTGTTGGCGCTTGAGTGGTGCTTGGTTTCAGTGTATGTATGGAGGCATTTGATGAACTCCTATTTATTAATGTTCCCTGGATTCAGGAGTTCTCTGATGTTCTCAGGATTTGGACTTAAGTCTCCTGCTTCTGGTTTTCAGTTTTATTTTTACAGTAGCCTCAAGACTTCTCCATATATGCAGCACTGATGATAAAACATCTAGGTTAAAGATGAAAAGTTTTTCCACATTGAGGGACACCCAGAGAGGTTCATCTTTCTCTGGTGTTGTGGGCAGTGTGGGGTTAGTTCCAAGGTGGTTCCCTTTGTTTAACTTCTTCTGTTTGCTGGTCTCTTCAGTGTCAGATTTCTGTCCTGACAAGGGGGGAGGGGAGGTTGTGGACACTTTTTTTTTTCTTTTTTTAGGGTCACTTATTCATTAGCACATTCAGAAGTCAGAAGTCAGAAATAGGTTTCACTGAGCTAAACTCGAGGTGTCAACAGGGCTGCATTTCTTTTGGGAGAGCGAGGAAAGAATCCATAACCCTGGCTTTTCTAACATCTAAAGGCTGCTTTCATTCCTCACCTTGTGGTCCTAGTCTCCATTTTCAAAGCTAGCAGCAAAGTTAGGAGTCTGAGTCCTTACCATTCTGCCCTTTCTATCTAAACTCAACATCTTGAGTAAAGGTTTTTTATTTAGTTCATAAAGTTGAGAATTTAATTAAATTTTAAAATATCAAAAAGATTATAGATGTGCACATATTCTTAATCCAATGCTTATATTCACCTATATTTTTGATTCATTTTAATATCTGCCATGTTCAAAAATATTCATAATATATTTTCCAATTATTATGCCTCAAGTAGTTTGACAAATTTCACTTTACTGAATTTAAGTCAGAGATCAAATTAGAAGCAGATCAGTGGTTTAATTACTATCTTCCATATTTCCCCTTCCGTCCTTCCTTCCTTCTTTTCTTCTTCATTCATTTATTGTGAGAACACTTAAGCTCCACTCCCTTAGTAAATTTCAGTTATATAATTCAGTGTTAACAACTACTGTCACCATGTTATACCACATCTCCCATATAAACTTTTGAGAAAGGAAAACTGCCACAAAACCCTTTTTCAGGAAAGTTTTAGGGCCATGAGGATAATGAAAAGTCAATATCAAGGTGAATCTATACATGTTTTAATGTTATTTACAAAAAACATATTTCAATGTTATTTATTAAAAATACTGAAATAAAGTTGCTTTATGATGCTGTGTTAGTTTCTACTGTGCAGCAAAGTGAATCAGTTATACATATGAATGGTAGCTCAGACAGTAAACAATCAGCCTGTAAATGCAGGAGATGCAGGTCTGATACCTGGGTTGGGAAGATGTCCTGGAGGAGGAAATGGTAACCCACTCTAGAATTCTTGCCTGTAAAATCCCATGGACAGAGGAGCCTGGCAGGCTACAGTCTGTAAGGCAGCAAACAGTCAGACATAACTTAGTGACTGAGCATGCACACATGCCTAGAGTACTGGAAATAAAAACTAAACAAAGGGGACCTAATTAATCTTTTAAAAATTTGAATAGCAAAGAAAATCAGGAATAAAGCAAAAAGACAACCTGATAATTGGAAAAAAAAAATTTGCAGATGAAGCAAACAAACCAACAACAACAAAAAAAAAACAAGCAGTCCATTGAAAAACTGAGTGGAAGACCTAGACATTTCTCCAAAGACATACAGATGGCCAACAAACACATGAAAAGCTCCTCAAAATCACTAAGTATTAGATAAATGCAAATCAAAAAAAAAATGAGGTATTGATCACCTCAAGCCAGTCAGAATAGATATTATCAACAAATTTACAATCAATAAATGTTGGAGAGGTTGCAGAGAAAAGGAAACCTTCCTACACTGTTGGTGTGAACGTAATTTGGCACAGACACTATGGAGAACAATTTGGAAGTTCCTTAAAAATATGAAAAGGAGAGCTACCACATGATCCAGCAATCCTACTCCCAGTATATATCCAGAGAAAACCATATTTGAGGAACACAGATCCACTCCAATGTTCACTGCAACACTGTTTACAACAGCAGGATATGGAAGAAACTTAAATGTCCATCCACAGAGGAAGGGATAAAGAAGATGTGGTACAAAAAAGGGATAAAGAAGATGTGATACACAAATGTTATTAACTAGCTTTTATCTTCCATTAATTTTCCTATATATTTACCTTTCCACAATTTGCCATACCTATAAACTCAAATTACTTTTCCTTTGTTTCCTTCCCCTTCTGTGGATAGAGGAAAAGATTGTTTCCTCCCTACATTAGCCATCCTCATCATAACACAGATTTATTCTTAAACTGAGTCATATTGAGAAAAAGCTATTTCATAAGAGCTCATTGCAAAATATCAAAACACATATAAGATAAATCACAATCAATTGAAATTTCCTATTAAATTTACTTAATGGTGTTCTTTATTACATTTTCTCTCCATATTTTTTGTCATAGTTCAAACCAGCTATTACTAACATACACCTTTTAGAAATTACTTTATTATGAAGGCATTTATAATTTATTTCTTTATTATGAAGGCATTCCTTATGAGGAAATTTCAGGCTGCTTTTATGTTTTTCACTCCTAAATCTTGATAGTATATCAGCTAGTTTTAGTTCAGGATTTTCCAAGTAAATTTATATTATGCTTTCCTAGAGCCTTGACAGTTTCTTAGTCATATACCTGATAAAGACTGTTATCTGATATACTTCAGCATTAACTCAATCAAGCAAATGACAGAAGCAACATGAGAAAGTATACTCACTGCAGACACTTAGAATAATGTTAACCTGAGTCAAATAATTGGTACTTTGGCATCAGAATTAGCCTGTTAAGTTAAAACTTGCTTATTAAGTTAACTGATCATTCACTCATTTAATTTCAGTTCGGTTGTTCAGTCATGTCTGACTCTTTGAGACCCCCATCGATTGCAGCATGCCAGGCCTCCCTGTCCATCACCAACTCCCAAGAGCTTACTCAAACTCATGTCCATTGAGTCAGTGATGCTATCCAACCATCTCATCTTCTGTCATCCCCTTCTCCTCCCATCTCCAATCTTTCCCAGCATCAGGGTTTTTTTCCAGTGAGTCAGTTCTTCCCATCAGGTGGCCAAAGTATTGGAATTTCAGCTTCAGCTTCAGTCCTTCCAATGAATATTCAGGACTGATTTCCTTTAGGATGGACTGGTTGGATCTTCTTGCAGTCCAAGGTACTCTTAAGAGTCTTCTGCAACCCCACTGTTCAAAAGCATCAGTTCTTCAGTGCTCAGCCAAATTCAGACTTAAATTGAAGAAAGTAGGGAAAACCACTAGACCTTTCAGGTATGACCTAAATCAAATCCCTTACAATTATACAGTGGAAGTGACAAATAGATTCAAGGGATTAGATCTGATAGACAGAGTGCCTGAAGAACTATGGATGGAGGTTGTGACATTGTACAAGAGGCAGTGATCAAAACCATCCCCAAGAAAAAGAAATGCAAAAAGGCAAAATGGTTGTCGGAGAAGGCCTTACAAATAACTGAGAAAAGAAGAGAAGCTAAAGGCAAGGAGAAAGGGAAAGATATACCCATTTGAATGCAGAGTTCACTAATTTAATGTTATTCACTAATTTTTAATTAATATAAAATGTTCCAAAAGTATAATTTCTAAACTCAAAACCGCATTCCATTAGCCAAGAGCCCCAAACTAAGAATCTTTGTGTAATAATTGAAAGGAGTCACCTGACTCTTAAAAAAAATAACACACAGAGCTCAGCCTGGTTGACTGTAAGGAGTCATCACTTTCATCTTAACAGAAGCTAGCAACAGCACCATAAAATTTATAAAACTAGTTGAAAATAAATTCATATCACTCTGCCTTTTTTAAAATCATCTTCTTTCAATTTCATGGTGAAGTTTCATCTATGAAAAGAAGAATGATGCCCATGGGTTCTGTACACATGTCTCTTTCTGGACTGTGAGATTCCAGNTGCATATCACTCTGCCTTTTTTAAAATCATCTTCTTTCAGTTTCATGGTGAAGTTTCATCTATGAAAAGAAGAATGATGCCCATGGGTTCTGTACACATGTCTCTTTCTGGACTGTGAGATTCCAGAATCTGAATTCAGATTAGTGTTAGTTGTGTCAGACTCTTTGTGACCCCATGGATTGTAACCCACCAGGCTCTTCCTGTCATGGAATTCTCCAGGCAAGAATACTGGAGTGGGTTGCGGTTCCCTTCTCCAGGGGATCTCCTAACCCAGGGATCGAACCCATCTCCTACATTTTAGGCATATCCTTTACTGTCTGAGCCACCAGGGAAGCCCAGATTGCCTGGTTTCAAATCCCAATTCTTCCATGCTGGCTCTGTGAGCCAGACAGTTAAAACTTCTTTTGACTTTTTGACCTGAGCAAGTTAAAATCTTCTCTGAGGCTCAGTTTTCTCATTGTGATTTAGAATGTTGAAATGAGTTCACACAGAGAACATTCTTAGAACTGTGCCAAGTCCACAGACAATTCTCAGTGAATGTTAGCTATTATTGCTGTCATGTATAGAATGCCAGCAAATGTAGTAGAAACACAAGGGTACTTTTATAAAGGTAAGGTATGGATTGAGAAGGGCCCCAGAGAAACCTGCATTAAGGAAGCAAGCCCAAGGTGTAAGTAGAACCCAATGTTCTGCTTACCTGTACTCCGACAGGAAAACTTGGTTTTGTGGTCACACAATCTTAAGGTACCATTGCAGCCTTTTTCATCACTGCCATCTTCACAATCTTTTTCCCCATCACAGTGCCACACATCAGGGATGCAATTTCCATCAGGATGACACTGAAATTCATTTGCATTACAACCAGCAGGAGAATGAATCTCTTAAATATTGAAATGAGGGAGAGAGGTGGGGGCGGGGAGAGAGAGAGACAAGAGAGAAATTATGATTTTACTTGAGAATATTTTTTTTCAATATTTTTTTTCTTCAGGCATTATAATTATGCTAGAGAGAATATATATTTTACTTTAGTTTAATTGCTGCAATGTTCTTTAGTATTTCCAAATTTGTTTTAGAAACTTTAATAATTAGAGAAAATGCTTCTTGCCCATGAAATACCTGAAAGTGTCATGAACATTAGGAAAAAAAGAAAGAGCAATACTATAATGTGGTAGTCTGTTGTAATTTTAATTAGTATTTTAACAATGGGATTTTTGAAGGGATTTTCTCTATAGCACATAAAAAAGATTTCACATTCTACTCTAAATGTTAGACTTCCCTTNAAGCACTCAATATTATTATTATTTATTAACAATATTATTATACCATTTTGAATAATAGGTAGTAAATTAGATTGTGGTTACAAAACTGAATAAGCCACAGTGTCAGCCAGAGAGACAGACATCTGTGTAACTGACCACAAGACCAAGGGATAGAGTCTATGTAAGTCAGCACAGATGCTTCCACAGGAGTTGGGGACCAGGAGTTCACAAAGCCCCACAGAGCAGGTCACAGTGGGCCTTTGACCTGGGAGGCAGAATTTCACTCACCTTGAAAAGGTGAGCCCAGCTGCATGCATGCATGCTAAGTCACTTTAGTCATGTCTAACTCTTTGCAACTGTATGGACTGTTACCTACTGGACTCCTCTGTCCATGGGATCTCCAGAGAGGAATACTGGAATAGGTTGCCATGCCCTCCTCCAGGGGNCCAGCTGCATGCATGCATGCTAAGTCACTTTAGTCATGTCTAACTCTTTGCAACTGTATGGACTGTTACCTACTGGACTCCTCTGTCCATGGGATCTCCAGAGAGGAATACTGGAAAAGGTTGCCATGCCCTCCTCCAGGGGGTCTTCTCCACCCAGGGATCAAACCTGTGTCTCTGATGTCTCCTGCATTGGCAGGCAGGTTCTCTACCACCAGTGCCACAATTATATTAGTTATCTTTTGCTGTGAAACACAGTAATCCCCCCCCCCCACCAATTAGTAGCTTAAAACAACAAACATTTGTTATCTCACAGGAACCCAAGCACAATCTAGCAGGGCACCTCTGGTTCAAGGTCTCTCTTGGCCAGGGCCAGGGCCATCTCCAGGCTGCATGCGAGCTGGAGAGCCCGCTCCAAGTTCACTCAGGTGCCCATTGGCAGGCCTCCAGAGACCTACTTCAGGTGCACTCACATGATTCTGCTTTGGTTCCTCTTCATATGCTTTGTTCATCCTTTAGAGCTAGAGTCAGCACTTTGCAGAGGGCCAGAAAGTAAATATTTTAGGATTTGTGGATCAATGTCTGTCGCCTCTACTCAACACTGCTGTGTAACTTGAAAGCAGCCACAGACAACTCCTCAATGAATGGGCATACCTGCATTCCAAGGAAACTTTATGTAGCAAAATCAGGTAGCGTGACCCTTACTCTAGACCTCTACAAGGACAGCAGCATGGTTTGAAAAATTGTTGCTGAGCATCACTTAGCTTCTCAGGGCTGCAGGCCCCAATCTATAGCACATGTGGGCTAGAGTAATTTTTCTCAGGGCTTCCCACTGCAAAATGCTGTGATTCTAACTTTAATCTTTATTCATAGCAGTTTAATAGCTATTTCTTTGTTCTTACTGTCTCTCTGCTAAGACTAAGAACTTAACCAGAGTGTCAGGATCACTTCACAAATCTCACTGTAAACTGGGAAACACTTAGCCAGGGACAGCTGGTAAAGAATCCTCTGCAACTCAGGAGACCTGGGTTCGATCTCTGGGTTGGGAAGATTCCCTGGAGAAGGGAAAGGCTACCCACTCCAGTATTCTGGCCTGGAGAATTCCATGGACAATCCATGACAGTCTCAAAGAGTTGGACATCACTGAGCAACTTTCACTAGCCAGGGACGCTTAATATATTTTTTAATATTTATGTAATTATTTAGTTGGCTGCCTGGAGTCTGAGTTGCAGCGCATGAGATCTTCATTGCCTCATGCAGGCGCTTTGGTGTGGCATGGAGGCTTCTCTCTAGTTGTGGTCCGCAGGCTAAGTAGTTGCAGCACATGGGCTTAGTAGACCTGAAGCATGTGGGATCTTAGTTCTCCATAAGGATGGATGGCATACGGGCTCAATCGTGTCCGACTCTTTATGACTCCACAGACTATAGCCCACTAGGCTCCTCTGTCCATGGAATTTTCCAGGCAGGAATACTGGAGTGGGTTGCCATTTCCTACTTCAGGGGATCTGCCCAACCAGGGATCAAACTCATGTTCCCTGCATTGGAAGGTGAATTCTTAACCATTGGACCACCAGGGAAGTCCCAGGACAACTTAATTGACATGTTTAAGTCCCTGTTTTAATACGTGGAGTCTCAGTTAGTCATGGCCAGTTTGGGGCAGAGAGTGATGGGCTCTTGCAGCAGAGCCCTTGCCCAGGAGCCCTTGCCCTTACCAATAGCATCATTATAACAGCTACTGGTGGTTGATTGCTTACCTATGTCAGTGTTGCTGTTGTTCATTCGCCAGTTCATGTCCAACTCCTCGACCCCGTGGACTGCAGCATGCCAGGCTTCCCTGTCCCTCACCATCTCCCAGAGTTTGCCCAAATTCATGTCCATTGAATCGGTGATGCCAGCCAACTATCTCATCCTCTGTTACTCTCTTCTCCTTCTGTCTTCAATCTTTCCAAGCATCAGTGTCTTTTCCAATGAGTCAGCTGTTCGCATCAGGTGGCCAAAGAATTAGTGCTTCAGCTTCAGCATCAATCCTTCCAAAGAGTATTCAGGGTTGGTTTCCTTTACTATTGACTGGTTTGATCTCCTTGCTTTCCAAGGGACTCAAGAGTCTTCTCCAGCACCACAGTTCGAAAGCATCAATTCTTTGACGCTCTGCCTTCTTTATTGTCCAACTCTCACATCTATATGTGACTACTGGAAAGACCATGGCCTTGACTATATGGACCTTTGTTGGCAAAATGATGTCTTTGCTTTTTAACACACTCTAGGTTTGTCATAGCTTTCCTGCCAAGAAAAAATCATCTTCTATTTCATGGTTGTGGTCACCATCCGCAGTGATTATAGAGCCCACGAAGAGGAAATCTATCACTGCTTCGACCTCTTCCCCTTCTATTTGCCATGAAGTGATAGTACTGAGTTTTAAGCCGGCTTTTTCACTATGTCAATACCAAGTATGTAATCCATGGTTAACAGCTCTTAAGGTTCTTAAGATGCAGATACTTACAGAATCACAAACAGTGAAGTCCCTACAAGAGATACATGAGAGCTGAAAATTTCAGCTCTGAAAATTTCCCATGAAGTAATTCCACATAAGTCTGACTTAGGGTGAATATACAGCCTGATTTTTCTAGAACAGCCGTAATGTCAGATCAAATCATTCAGAGGTTGAAAGAGGTCTGGATTACTTTTTCATTGTTCTCTTCAAGGTTCTTGGTATATTAAAGTAGTAAAATAATGACAGAATGGGATAATAAAAATTAGAGAATATTTTAAAAGCTTTCATGTACAGATCTGCAATATTGCATACATGCATAAAGGTGATAAAGTTTTCCTATTGATATGGAAAGTATTAGTTCATTGGGAACTGCAGGAAATTTACTATGGAAACATGGGGCTGAAGTCCAAAGCTGTGTGATAAACACTGTCTTCTTGCAGTCCTGTCCATGTAGCTCTGGCTGTATATCTGGAGAGAGTGGTCAAGAGTCTACATTGAGGCCCTCCATGAATGGGAAGCCTGGGTTAGTTGACCTCCTGTATCCCATGTTCCCATACTTCCTACCTGTCCCCATGATGATAGACTTTATGACAGAAATCCTGTCATAAGGAAGACTCCATGATATAAATGAAAAACTTTCTGAAGCCCAGCTCCACCATTTGCTAGTTGTGTAACCTTATATGAGTTAGTTAAGCTTTCCAGGCAACAACACTGGAGTGGGTTACCATTTCCTTCTCCAATGCATGAAAGTGAAAAGTGAAAGTGAAGTCGCTCAGTCATGTCCGACTCTTAGCGACCCCATGGACTGCAGCCTACCAGGCTCCTTCATCCATGAGATTTTCCAGGCAAGAGTACTGGAGTGGGGTGCCATTGCCTTCTCCAAAGATGGAGCTAGTAATGCATATTTCCAAGTTATGGGATGAAGACGAAACAATGAATGTCAAGCACCAAATGCAAACTGGATGTTCAAGTGTCAGATACTGTCACTACCACCACACACACACACACACACACACACACACACACACACACTCACTCACTCAGTCTTGCCTCCAATCTGGAGCTCAAGTTTGGGTTTTGAACATCTGTTGAGTGTAATTACACTGCCATCCTTGGGCCTAGTAAAGAGTCCTGTGTCCACAATTTCCCTGAGCTCCCGTTCACAAATGAACTGCCGGCCCTACAACTGTGGTGACTTGGCCCCCAGTCCCTGCCTCCTGTTCCATCCCCCCTCGCCTACCCTTGGTAAATGAAGGCGTGAGAGTCAGCATGTACATCTGAGACACATCTCTTATGCCACATCTGTGAGAAAACTGAGACAGAATCAGACTTTATAAATAGAAAAAGGTAATATCCAAAGGGCATTGACATAAACAGGTTTACAGGATGGTTCACAGCCATTTCTCCTGGGGCCCCTTCTGTTAAGAGGGACGCACCTTGTGACCTCCACCTGGAAGAGCTTGTGCTGCAAAGAGAGAAAAAAGATAAAATTAGTAGAAGTTAAGAATACAGGCCAGGCTTCCCAGGTGGCTTGATGGCAAAGAATCTACTGCTGCCAAGCAAGAGATGAGGGTTCTTGCGTCAGGAGGATCCCCTGGAGAAGGAAATGGCAACCCACACTCGTATTCTTGCCTGGGAAATCCCATGGACAGAAGTGCCTGGCAGGCTACAGTCCATGGGGTTACAACGAATCAGATACAACATAGCAACTAAACCATAAGGATTCAGGTCTGATTCCCTGGCATCTACTGTGCGAGGTTTTTAACTGTTTGNTGCCAAGCAAGAGATGAGGGTTCTTGCGTCAGGAGGATCCCCTGGAGATGGAAATGGCAACCCACACTCGTATTCTTGCCTGGGAAATCCCATGGACAGAAGTGCCTGGCAGGCTACAGTTCATGGGGTTACAACGAGTCAGATACAACATAGCAACTAAACCATAAGGATTCAGGTCTGATTCCCTGGCATCTACTGTGCGAGGTTTTTAACTGTTTGGTAAAAGAGGATTTCTGCCTGGATAGGTGATAGCTAGGCAGGTTCCCTTTGCTTTCACCTGGATAAAGCTCTGAAGAGCAGTGATGCCTTGTGGATGCAGCATTGCCTGGTTTGTGATGGAGAAACAGCCTCCTGGCTGTCTCTTAACAGCTTGGTCCTATAGATCTTTACTTAGTGTCAGAAGAAAATGAGTCGGACACAATTGAGCAACTTCACTTTCACTTTTCACTTTCATGCATTGGAGAAGGAAATGGCAGCCCACTCCAATGTTCTTGCCTGGAGAATCCCAGGGACGGGGGAGCCTGGTGGGCTGCCATCTATGGGGTCACACAGAGTCGGACACGACTGAAGCAACTTAGCGGCAGAAGAAGAAAATTAAAAAATTGAAAGGCAAAGAAAATCGAAATCAGGTCACTTGTTACAGTTATATGAAGCACCATAGACTTGGAACTTGGAAACTGCAAGGAGGGTGACTTTAACAAAAATGGAAAGTTCCAGAAATGTTAAGCAATAGAGAGAAATGGTTAACTGGCATAATTAATTGGAATAATTTGCAGCCATTTAAAACAATCATTATGGACATTATGGATTGTCATGGAAAAGGCTCAAAATATAATGTTAAAGGGGAAAAAAGCAATACATGAAGTTGTTATATATTGTGTAAAATGGATATGCAAATGGACATAAAATAAATCCTGAGAAAAAACTGAGCATCTAACCCAGGTTAGGTTCCTTGACTAAGGCTTCCTCCCACACTTTTCCTAAACTTTGTGTGCTTATATGTATTTGTGCATGTGTCTGTGTAATTATACCTATTTTATATATAAATATGTACACATACAAATATAGTTTTAGTGAAAAAATTCTTAAAGCATTTGAAAAAGATTGGAGGTATTTGTGAGCAGAGCAGCTGAAAAAGGGGAAAAAAAAAAGCTTGTATGCTTTTTTTAAAAAAAGCACTTAGACTTTGCACCAAGGACTAAACGTTAAAATCCATCAATAGACGAGTGAATTTTACACTTTCTACTGCAGCTGATCATGTGTTACTAAAGTAATTAGGGCCTTTCTTTTTTCCCATAGAGATTCTAGAGATAAATCACAGTTTTGTTTTTCCTTGATTAAATGGCATTCTTCTTTGATCAATTGCTTCACAGAGGGAAAAGATATTTCCTTGTGCAAAGTAGTGGTTAACTTCTCACAACCTCAGACAACAAAGGGCCCCTCTGTGAAGATGCAGAAATTCCTCCTGGAATACAAGGAAGGCCCCCAGCTGAAACGTATCCAAGGAAGATGCCGCAAAGCTTGCAAAGCTTGTTGGGAGAAAGGAGCCCAGCTGGAGGTCTTTTCTTTCTATTCAGATATTGGCCCTGCTTAGAGGTGGGGGTGGGGGCAAACGCATAAAAGAAAACCCCAAAACAAGCCTGAATGCATTTGCAAATTACAAGGAAAAGTTAACTCTGGCAACCAGTGTTGGTGCCAACTGAGGCTTATCATATTTAGAATTGAACTCCATTTGGGAAGAAAGTTGGGTTTCCTTCTCATGGAAGTTAGAGAAGTACCCTGAGATGGGCTGTATGGCATAAATGCTGAGTAAAAGCCGGTCTGTGGGTAGGTTACATGCTGGTTCAGTTGGCCTCGGCCACCTCTACTCTCGGGCCACTGAGTTCCACATGTGGCCACTGGTTATGATGATGACGTGGGAATCCCATCAAGTCAGGCCCTGAGCGTGGCGTCCACAGCGCCCCCTACCTGACTCCTGTGAGTTTACGTGTCACGGTGCTTCCTTTTCCACCAGCTGCAAGCCCCTTCCCCCTCCAGCCACTGTCTCATCAGCTTGCGCTTCTTGACCCTGGGAGGGTTTACAGAACAATGGGCAGGCCAGGCTGGCATGTCTTGGGCTTCGAGTGATTGCCAGTGCCCTTCCCTCTTCTTTCTTCCCTTTGCCCTTCTTGAACTTAAATTCCTCTTCCTGATATAGTTAATAAAGTTCCTGGTCAATGAGAGAGCTTTTTGAAAAAGCCAGAAATCAGGGCGATGATGAGAAGAAATGAGAGACGAGGAGACCCTCTTCTCTACTGAGAGCCCCTCATCCCATGTAGATTAAGAACAGTGAGAAGAAGAATGGCAGCTGCCGTTTCTGTGCTTCTGCACCTGCTTATCCTGATTCTTGCATTATCTGTGTACCTCATGTCTGAATAAACAAAGGCCCAGAGAGATTTAGAAGTTTGCTTAAGGCCACACAGCTAATTAGTGGGGCAAAGTTTCCAACTCAGGAGTTTCTGAGTTCCCCAGAACTCTCCCCTCTTTTTAATACACAAAAGTGCTTTCCCAAAGACTCAAAAATTATTAGTCACCATCAGTATTTGCCCTCAACATCTGTGGCCAAACAGTATCAGGACATGTAATAAAGACTCCTTTCTGCTTCCAGCAGTGGCTCCAACTGAAAAAGAGTAAAAGTTCTACTCCATGTACAGATAACTAGTTAAATATCAAACTCACCAAGGCTCCACTTACTAACAGACCCATGGAATGTGGTCCCTTCAGGGGTTCCATGTACTTGAAAACACTGTAAAAACCACCATTTAGGAACCTGTAGACCAGCACCATCAAGTAGAACTTTCTGCAGTGGGAAAAATGTTCTATGTCCACACTGTCTGATATGACAGCCATTAGCCACATGTGGCTTTCAAGCTGTTGAAATGTGGCTGGCTGGTGTAACCCAGAAATTGAACTTTTCATGTATTTATTTTTTAGTAATTTAAATAGCCACATGTGGCTAGTAGCTTCCAGATTGGACTGTGCAGCTCTAGAATATTCTGGCAGGTTAATTGCTGGTCCCCACGTTTTCATGAGGCTTTGCCAATAAGCTTTATTATAGGACTGGATTGTAATTACTTGTTTTTGTTTTGCCCACCTCACTAGGCTGTAAGCAATTAATTTTGCTAGATCATCTGTTATTAGCACATGACCTGGCTCACAGTTGTTGCCAAGACATGTCCCAACTCTTTGTGACCCCATTGACTGCACCACTCCAGGCTTCCCAGTCCTTCACTGTCTCCCAGAGTTTGCTCAAACTCACGTCCATTGACTCAGTGATGCGATCCAACCATCTCATCTTCTACCACCCTCTTCTCTCCACAGTAGTAGGCATTAAATAATTAATGTAGGCTAAATACATGAATGGGAATCAGCTTTAATTTGAAAGCATCATTGTTATTGCTTGCTATCATCTAGTTTATGTTTTATCCTGACTTTGCTCTTAGAACTAGATTGGTTCCCAAATTTCCAGATGAAGCCCAGACTGCCCGCTTACGAGCACATCTTTCTTTCCTCAAATAGAATCTCTTCTTTAGCTGATTATTTTGGTTATTTGCCTTAGTAATGTTTCTATTACCATTTCTTGATTTTATTTTTCAGTTTTAAACATTATCTTCCACTATGGAAGAAGATGGTTCAACTTCCACCCCCTGTCCCACCACAAATAAGGAATGTCCCCCCTCCCTATCGAACCCCATCTCCAGTTTTCGTTAGATAAATAACTAGTATTTATTATAACTACATAAGTGCTCTTCACAGCTAAGCCAAATAGATAACTACATATTTTTTTCCTGCACAGTTTTTTTTTTTTCTGAAGGTAACAAATGCTTTTTTTTAATTTGTTCAGTATTCTGCATCCTTACCACTAATTTGATGCCAAATTCTTTCCCTAGCATGTGTATTTTTCTCTGTAGGATACTTCAGTGATTCTGTCAATTTCTTCTCTTAAAAGACAACTGCCCAGAGCCTTCTTACCTTCTGCAATGGGAATGAGCTTCCCCTGGGTTGTGCACAGTGCTGGGATTCTGGAATCTCCATGGCGATCGCCCTAGGGGTTCTTTTTGTCTCTCTCTTGTGTTTAATGTCCTATTTCTTATATTCCTTGCCTTCCCCTCTTGGTTTACTACCTCATTTGTTTATTACATCTTCTAATAGACTCCTTTCCAGGAAGGGATGGTAAAATTTTTGAGACTTTTCTTATTTGAAAATGTCTTTATTGTACTTTCTCATTTCATTGGTAGTTTGGGAAAATTTAGAATAATGTGTAGGAGATCAAACCAGTCCATCCTAAAGGAAATCAACCTTAAATATTCCTTGAAAGGACTGATGCTGAAGCTGAAGCTCCAAAACTTTGGCCACCTGATGTGAAGAGCTGAGTCATTGGAAAAGACCCTGATGCAAGGAAAGATCGAGGGCAGGGGGAGTAGGGGGCGACAGGATAAGATGGTTGGGTGGCATCACCGACTCAATGGACATGAGTTTGAGAAAACTCTGGGAGATAGTGAAGGACGAGGCAGCCCGGCATGCTTTGGTCCGTGGGGTCGTAAAGAGTCGGACACGACTAAGCACAGCCCAGCACTGTGTATGTATTTAAGAAGTCTAAAGCTGTTCTGATCTCCAGCTCTCTGTATATGGTCAGCTTTTCCTTCGTAGAAGCCTATAGGAGCTTTACTTTTACTGCACTTTGGAAATATCACAATGGTGTGTCTTGGCATTAAGTTTAGTTTTATTTATCACTTTGGTCACTTGGTGAGAGCTTTTATCTAAAATCTCATTCCTTCAGTTATGTAAATTTTTCTCAACAGCTTTCCTGTTGTGCTGTTTAAATCTCACTACAACCATATTTTATAGATGAAACACTGGTATTTGGGTAAATGATTAATTGGGCGTTAATTGATTGTTAATTCAGGAATCGGGAGCTGGTCTACAAACTCAGGCCTGGTAAATTTCAAAGCCCTTGTCTGCCTGGAGTCACTTGGTCCAGGCCAGGAATCCTTTCCCCCACATCACTACCTACATCTCTCTCGGGAAATGCTTTCTCCTGTCACTTTCAAGATGCATCTTGGCTATGAAAAGGAGGCAACTGGCAGGCCTGTTTTTAACTGTTTTTTGTACTTTTTTATTTGCAGGAAGAGAAAGTAAATATCTAGGGAAACCTAATGGACAATCTCCGTAACAGGTAAGCTCTTCTCTTTTTCATGTTTTGGGAAGAAGGTCTATTCTTTCCACTTTCCATTAAATCTTCTATTATTTGGTCTCCCTCTGCAGTTTTTATTACCTGAAACATTAAAGCCAGTAGACAGGGCAATCCCCAAAGTCTATTTCTTTCAGATTCATTCAGGTTTGAGTAAAATGCTATTATTTTCTTTTTCCTTTTGTTGTTTTGGAACAAAAAAAAGTTTGTTTGTTCTAAAACAAGTAACATACAACATGACCCATCTAAGTCTTCACACTGAACAATGTACAATGTGAGGCTGAAACAAGAAGGCTGAGTATTACCTTGTTTGAGCTCAGTTAGCTCCACTCCAATATTTCACCACCCTGTGCATGCCCAAAAATGACTCCCAAAGCACAGCAAGTATTAATGTGGGACTTATAATTAATTTTAGACAGTAGATAATTCACAGCTGTGGAATCCACAAATAGGAGCAGTTGCGCACATAAAGCGCATGGAACACCCGGCACATGGGACACTCTATGAAAGGTTGCTATTTTTATTGTCATCTTCATTATTCTACGTTATTAAATCCTGAGGCTCTTGGACACCTTTGAAAAGTTTTCAGTTCAGTTCAGTCGCGCAGTCGTATCCGACTCTTTGCGAGCCCGTGAACTGCAGCACGCCAGGCCTCCCTGTCCATCACCAGCGCCCGTGATGGAGACTCGTCTCCATCGAGTCGGTGATGCCATCCAACCATCTCATCCTCTGTCATCCCCTTCTCCTCCCGCCTTCAATCTTTCCCAGTATCAGGGTCTTTTCTAGTGAGTCAGCTCTTCGTATCAGGTGGCCAAAGTATTGGAGTTTCAGCTTCAGCATCAGGCTTTCCAATGAATATTCAGGACTGATCTCCTTTAGGATGAAAAGTTTTCGGCAGGGGGACTGATAAGATTCAGGTTTGTGGCCTAGAAAGATCCCATGACTTCCGTGTGGCAAATGTCTTAGAAGACACAGGGGGATGCAGTGGCAAGAGGATTTACAGTAACTCAGGTAAGAAAGCAGTGATAATGTCTTAGGACAGGGGCGGGGCAGAGCACATGGAGAGACAAGTGTGGGCCTCAGAGAGCATGTCAGAGTCCGCCTTCCCCCGAAATGTGGTCTAGACCCCTACCAACCCCTTTATCTGCTCACTTTCAGCCATAAGGCTTCTCCAGTCTTTTCCCAAGATTACTTGGGCACTTGTTACCTTATAGAACACAATGCATGCATACTTTAATATTTATTCTTTGTTTCTTTCTTTGGCTGCATTGGGTCTTGGTTGCGGCACTCGAAATCTTCATTGTGTCACACAGGATCTTTCGTTGTAGTGCACAGTATCAGTAGTTACAGCACACGGGCTCCAGAGTGCATGGGCTTCCGTAGCTGCAGCACACGGCTCTCTAGTTGCAGCAAGCAGGCTTAGCCGCTCTGTAGCATGTGCGATCTTAGTTCCCAACCAAGAAGCAAACTTGCATCCCCTGCATTGCCAGGCGGATGCGTAACCACTGTACCAATGGGAAAGTCCCCATATTTAAAATTCATACTTTTAGCACTCCCTTGGTCATGTATTTATGCATCATTGATAGACTGTGAATTCTTTTCAGCTCCCTGGAACTGAATTTGGTACTTGCACAAAATAGGTGCTCAGGAAATATTTGATGCGTAAATAAGTGGTGAACCCTTTAACATCCAGCAGAGATCTCTGCCTCTTGTTAGCAGAGTATTTTATCCTTAGATTCTCAAGGACATTTGAAGCCTTGAAACCACGCTTATTCTTTTCAAGTGCAAACTTCAAAGAAATAATGGACGTGAATTTGAGCAAACTCTGGGAGATAGTGAAGGACAGGGAAGCCTGGTGTGCTGCAGTCCATGGGGTCACAAAGAGTGACTGAACTGCAACCAAAGGAACATCAGCGTCCAAATTCTGCACATGCAGTGTCATCTACAAACATGGAAGAGTCTGCTTTTTCTTGTCCTCTGACCAGTCCACACTTCCCACCTTGAGTGGGAAGCCTGTATTATAAAATACAGTGGTTGTGTAGGGGGATGTTCTTTAAGAGTCGCTGAAGTTTGGGCATCTAGAATACTGGGGATTAACCAGAACTAGTCCATTCCAAGCATCCAGCCTTGAGCTGTGTTGCTTTTAAAGTCGTCATTCTTTGTAGCTGTACAAGACTGTAGCATTTATAAACTGTAGAAGTTTATAAACTTCTGTCCACATCCCCTCTTCTGCAACTTCATTTCCAGAACTTCATTTTTTCTAAATGCTTCAATTATCTTCCAGACTTCCCCCACCTTCCAGATAAGGCTACTTACTTACCAATGTTAGCGACATACCCTGTGTTAGAGACACGCCTGATTCTCATGGGATTCAAGGGAGGATTGGGTCAGAACATCACCCATTTCTATTCTCAGTGTCTAAAAGTCACTAGGCCAGGGTTAAAAAATTTTCTCATAGACGATGGCCACGAAGGTGAGAGCAGCCACATCTGTTAAGAACCTGTTACTTGCTAGTCACACTCTGCCAGGCCCATCACATGCGTAAGCCGTGTGGTTCTCAGAGGAACCCTTCACAATTCGGTGTCACTGTTTCCCTATCTAGTGGCTGGCAAAGCTTAGACTCTAAGAGGTTAAGCTACTCAAGATCATCCAGCTTAGGACAGGCCAATCCAGATTTTGACTCCAGAGCCCACTCCCTTAATTACGATAGACAGACTGTCTTCTATCTACTGGGTATTAAAATTCTTCATCCTCTTCTTCTAGAACCAGATACGATTTTTACACGTTCTTTGACTAGTCCTTCTATTGAAGTGGCTATAAAAATGAAATCAATTATGAACGAATGCAAGGGTATCTCTGATGTGTTTAAGCAGATACCCTACTAAAGATTGGTGATGCTGAGCTTCCTATATAACTTGAGTCAAAGTCAAGAGGATCAGCCCAACAAGCTGAGCTGAGATGAGTCATGTCAGATGATACTGTGATTATGGGTGGTCAAGAGTGTGATGGGACGGGGGCCACCGAGTCCCACATGAAAAAGACATAGAACTGCACATGTTAAGTGAAAACACATCATCTTCACTTCAAATTTAAAAAAATCTTCTCAAATTGTATTATCTGAAGAGTCTCCAAAGTGTACTTGTTCATATTCTTAGAAACTAAAAGCCACCTAGAAGGTGATGGCCTTTCCCCATCTTCAGTTGAGCCTGAGTCTTTGTGCGGTGGACATTATCCGTGAACACATGTGGGTTGGTTTGGTTACCAGTGACATGGTCTGTTAGTTCATCAGTGAACAAGATTCTACCCAAGTAGCAGAATTCAGGGAAATCACCTAATCCCATATCACTGATGATAGTCTGTCATGCTACGTGAGATTGCATATGTGGTCCCTGGTTCAGGAAGATCCTCTGAGGTAGGAAATGACCTCCCATTCCAGCATTCTTGCCTGGGAAATTCCTTGCACAGAGGAACCTGGTGGGCTACAGTCCATGAGGTTGCAAACAATCAGACACAACTGAGCAGCTGAGCATGTACACATGTATATGTGATTAGCTGAGCTCTCTGTAACATCTCTTTCACTTCGGAGCTGTCTGTGGTCATTTGCAAGACTTCCTCAGAACATATTTCAAAAGCAACTGATAAGCGCATGGTGATATCTGGATTCCCGGCTCTAAGAGTTATAGATACTGTCTTCAACTGTTGAATTAGAGACACCCTGAAGGATTTGGGGGTGTATTAAAAATAAACTTGCTGCCACTACATTGATAATGGGGACTAGGTTAATAGCACCCACGCGAGTAATAGAGAATGCCCTTCATATTTCAGCAGACATACGAGACACCTAGATTATGTGTTAACCACAGTCACCCCTGTGTGTCAGTGATGTTGAGTATTTTCGTGAGATGACTGGAGAGAGTGTGAAGGCCCATGTGTTCCCTATACTTTCTCCAGTGGCAGTTTAGCATATCATATACTAGAAGGGTTTCAGAGCTTAGAGGGGAAGACAGGAGACTAGTCTAGAAGTTGTTTTGCACAGTAAACAGACTGATCTGGGGTGGGAAAGGCAAGAGAAATTGACGAACATGACGGAGGGGCTAAAGTCCCTTCCCCAGCCACCACTGACCCCCACCACCGTGACTTGTCCTACATCAGCAATCAGCGACACATACGTTAGGTACTACCCATCTATACAGAGTCCAACATTCTTGTTGTATATCACTTAATAACTAGCTAGGAAGCCTTTAGTCAGGATATTATTTGTATTAGGGAAGGTCCAGTCAAGAATGAGAGCTCTTCCTTTCAAACAGAAGGACATTATAGTCAGTGGGTTATGTGGGTACTGGAAGATCTGGGAAGCCAAATGAGATGCTGAGGTAAACACAGAGATAGTCAAAGCAGGAAGGCATTACCATCCTCGGGGGAGGCCCAGAACCAGATGCTGGGTCGGTGGCTGGAGCGTGGTGAGGCACCATAGAGCATGGGGCTCTTGCACATCTCTTGCTATGCAGGAGAGCTGGCCCCTACCAGGATGAACAGGATGCCGTCCAAAGCAGAGAGAGGAAGGGAACCAGACCCTGACTTCCCTCATCCTCTCCTCTTTCCACCAGTACCTTCCACTGGTGGGACTCGCCCAGATCCAGACAAGGGTTCCTCAGCATGAGGGTGCCCTGAAAAACTGAGCGGGCAAGGGAGGCAGAGACCGATCTAAGAGCAGACAGGCAGTGGCCTGGCCCAATGCTGGCATTGTTTCAACTATCAGTTGGGTTTGTTTCAACTGCTCCTCAATTAGTAAACATTTAGGTTGTCCAAACTGATCCCTTTATTATTGGACACTTGGTTTATTTTCACTTTCTCCTGTATAACACCCATAGAAAAGGACAGAAGAACATAAGTTAAAAACTGTTAAAAAGCAAATTCTGAAGAACAGAATTTTTAGAATCTTAACGGGATTGTAAGCTGCGCCCCTTGGCAGTGGAATTGGAAGCAATGACTACTGGTATTAGTCTCTGACCACAGTCGTTTCTGACCAACATAAACTTATGTTTTGGCCAACTTGGTTTGGGCCATGCCATCTGTCACCGAAAGGGGCCAGTGGTAATGGTAACCACCTCACTTTTGCCAGAAATTCCCCAAGACACAGAGTTCTTAGAGTGTTAGGCCTCTCCCTTTAAGTAGAGCTCATCTAGACCAACAAGTAACATTGGCAAAACAAAGAATCCTGCCTGCCTTTATTTCCCTAACAGCATAAAGCAGTAGTTCTCAGAGCGTGGTCCTCAGACAGCAGTGTTGGCGCCACCTGGGAGCTTGTTGGGCATGCCGGCTACCGGGCCCCACAGAGACCCAGGGGGGTGCCTGTGGCTCTGACGCCCCCTGCCTCTCAGTGTTCCCAGGATCCCACCCCTGCCCCCTGCACACCTTGGTCTTTGTTCAGTAATGAATTGCACTCCTGATCTAAATAGGAGCCTATCCCAGGAATTCACAGTCCAGACAATAGGGGAATAACTTCTCAAACTTTTTCCCTAAAACCTTTCTCCCCAGGGGTACGGGAAGAAGGCTTCTAGAGGGCTTACCACAAGTTACCTACAGAACTTGTAATTTTCTGCATACTTTTGTTTAGTTCTAATAATCAAGGCACAATTTGCCTTTTCAAACAAAATATTCTAAATTTTGTTTTAAATAAAAAGTAATGGAGAAGGAAATGGCAGCCCACTCCAGTGTTCTTGCCTGGAGAATTCCAGGGACGGTGGAGCCTCGTGGGCTGACGTCTATGGGGTCGCGCAGAGTCGAACATGACTGAAATGACTTAGCAGCAGCAGCAGCAATGGGCTTCTTCCCCAAAAACCTTCAAACTGGGCCAAATTTAGTTTATAGCTTATCTTCACCTTCTAGAATATGGTCATGTACCCTCATCCAGAAGATGGGGCCCCAAGACCAGCTCACACCATGGGCAGCCCACAGGGTCTGGGNGGACGGTGGAGCCTGGTGGGCTGACGTCTGTGGGTTCACACAGAGTCGGACATGACTGAAATGACTTAGCAGCAGCAGCCGCAATGGGCTTCTTCCCCAAAAACCTTCGAACTGGGCCAAATTTAGTTTATAGCTTATCTTCACCTCCTAGAATATGGTCATGTACCCTCATCCAGAAGATGGGGCCCCAAGACCAGCTCACACCATGGGCAGCCCACAGGGTCTGGGGCGAGCACAAGGATGGCCCTGGGGAAGGAAAGGTGAAATGGACGGGTCCAGCTGCATCAGATCTAACCCAGGGGAGGAAGCGAACCCCTCCACACCCTCTCCTGCCTCCCCTAGTCCCTTCCCCAAACCTTTCATCCAGGCATCAGATCCCATTTGTATGAAGAGAGGTGTCTGTGGAATTGCAGGAGTCTTTTGACCCATCCATTGTCTGGCCAGGCTACAGAGTAAATCCCATGCCCAGCCAGAGCTGGAGGANGGGTCCAGCTGCATCAGATCTAACCCAGGGGAGGAAGCGAACCCCTCCACACCCTTTCCTGCCTCCCCTAGTCCCTTCCCCAAACCTTTCATCCAGGCATCAGATCCCATTTGTATGAAGAGAGGTGTCTGGAATTGCAGGAGTCTTTTGACCCATCCATTGTCTGGCCAGGCTACAGAGTAAATCCCATGCCCAGCCAGAGCTGGAGGAAACTCTGCCATAAGGTGGTACCATGGCTTCCAGAACCTAACACAATAATTATCTGAATGTTTACGAAATCACCTACTCCGTAGCTTCGCCACATGGCAAAGCACCTACACTGTTTATGCCCTATTCTCCTGTATTTAAGGCCTTTCCCATACCAAGTCCCTCCCTTGAAATTAAATAACCAATATATACTGCCATCTGGCGGCCAATAGATGAAACACATGTATGAAATCCTGTTCAGTCCCTAAGTGGTGTTAGGCACTTTGCCAACCCCATGGACCGCAACACGCCAGGCTTCCTTGTCCTTCACTGTCTCCCAGAATCTGCTCAAACTCACGTGCATTGAGTCGGTGATGCCATCAACCATATTTTCCTCTGTTTTCCCCTTCTCTTCCTGCCCTCAGTCTTTCCCAGCAGCAGGGTCTTTTTCCAGCGCATTTGCTCTTCGCATCAGGTGGCGAAAAGTATTGGAGCTTCAGCTTCAGCCTCAGTCCTTCCAGTTAGTATTCAGAGTTGGTTGCCTTTGTAATACCCTGTGTAGATTTGTCATAGCATTTCTTCCACAAGGAGCGAGTGTCGCTTACTTTCATGGCTGCAGTCACCGTTCTCAGTGATTTTGGAGTCCGAGAAGATAAAATCTGTAACTGTTTCCAATTTTTCCCATCTATTTGCCATGAAGTGATGGGATCGGATGCCATGATCTTACTATTTGAATGTTGAGTTTTAAGCCAATTTTTTCACTCTCCTCTTTCACCTTCATCAGAGGCTCTTTAGTTCCTCTTCACTCTCTGCAGTTAGAGTGGTATCATCTGCATGTGTAAGGTTGTTGATATTTCTTCCTGCAATCTTGAGTCCAGCTTGTGAGTCATTCAGCCTGGTATTTCACATGATGTACTCTGCATAGACGTTAAATAAGCAGGGTGACAATATACAGCCTTGATGGACTCCTNACTTTTTTAATGTTGAGTTTTAAGCCAATTTTTTCGCTCTCCTCTTTCACCTTCATCAGAGGCTCTTTAGTTCCTCTTCACTCTCTACAATTAGAGTGGTATCATCTGCATATGTGAGGTTGTTGATATTTCTTCCTGCAATCTTGAATCCAGCTTGTGAGTCTTTCAGCCTGGTATTTCACATGATGTACTCTGCATAGACGTTAAATAAGCAGGGTGACAATATACAGCCTTGATGGACTCCTTTCTCAGTTTGGAACCAATTCATTGTTCCATGTCCCATTCTAATTGTTACTTCTTGTTCTGCATACAGGTTTCTCAGGAGACAGGTAAGATGGTCTGGTATTCCCATCTCTTTAAGAATTTTCCACAGTTTATTGTGATCCACACAGTGAAAGGCTTTAGCATAGTTAATGAAGCAGAAGGAGATTTTTTTTTTAATTCCCTTGCTTTTTGAGGGAATTTTTTAGAGGATGTTGGCAATTTGATCTCTGGTCCTTCTGCTTTTTCTAAATCCAACTTATACATCAGGAAGTCCTCAATTCATGTACTGCTGAAGCCTAGCTTGAAGAATTTTGAGCATAATCTTTCTGGCATGTGAAATGAGTGCAATTGTACAGTAATTTGAACATTCTTTAACATTGCCCTTCTTTGGGATTGGAATGAAAACTGACCTTTTCTAATCCTGTGGCCACTGCTGAGTTTGCCAAATTTGCTGACATAACGAGTGCAGCACTTTAATGCCATCATCTTTTAGGATTTGAAATAGCTCAGCTAGAATTCCATCACCTCCACTAGCTTTGTTCACAGTAATGCTTTCTAAGACCCACTTGCTTCACATTCCAGGATGTCTAGCTCTAGGTGAGTAACCACACCATCATGGTTATTCGGATCATTAAGACCTTTTTTGTATAGTTTTTATGTATATTCCTACCGCCTCTTCTGAATCTTTTCTGCTTCTGTTAAGTCCATACCATTTCTGTCCTTTATTGTGCCCATCCTTGCATGAAATGACCCCTGGGTATCTCTAATTTTCTTGAACAGATCTCTAGTCTTCCCCATTATGTTGTTTTCTTCTGTTTCTTTGCACTGTTCACTTAAGACTTTCTTAACTCTCCTTGCTATTCTATCAGAACCCAAATCAAGAGGATCCAGTTCCCTTTTGCAAAGCATACTGGATCACAAGCTGCTTCTTATTGTGAAATTCTGTGGACTCAGAAAAGAACCGAACCTAGTAAGAGATATTATGATATTATATTAATGTAATAAGAAAGCCATAATGTATAAATATTATATAGTTAATGTGTAATCAGGAAATGTTAATAATGAAAACAGTAACAGCAGCATTAATAATAGGTACACTGTGCCTGTGTGTGCTAAATCGCTTCAGTCGCGTACAGCTCTGTGCGACCCCATGGACTGTAGCCCGCCTGGCTCCTCTGTCCGTGGGATTCTCCAGGCAAGAACACTGGTGTGCGTTGCCATGCCCTCTTCCAGGATTTCTTGTCCCAGGGATTGAACCCGTGTTTCTGTGTCTCCTGAATTGTCAGGTGGCTTCTTTATGACTAGTGCCACCTGGGAACCACTCTCTAATTTATATATCCATTTATGTATCCATAAAATACTGGCTTCCGACCTCTGTACACAGTTGGTAGGAATGTAATGATGCAACCACTATGGAAACCAGTATGGAAGATCTTCAGAAGACTAAAAATAGACTACCCTATGACCCAGCAATTCTATTCCACGGTATATATATAAAAAAAAACCAAACTCAAACACTAATATAAAAAGATCCAGGCACCCCAGTGTTCATAGCAACACTGTTTATAGAAGCCAAGATATGGAAGCAACCTCAGTGTCCATAGATGGATGGATAATGAAGGTGTGATATATGTAATATGATGGAATATGATTCAGCCATAAAAACAAATTAAATTCTGCCATTCACAACAGCATGGATGGACCTATGACAGAGTATGACATTTAGTGAAAGAAGTCAGACAGAGAAAGACAAATACTGAATGATTTTATTCATATGTAGAGCCTTAAAAATGAAACAAAAGAATACAGCAGAACAGAAACAGACTCAGATACGGAAAACAAGCCAGTGGTGTTAACAGTGGGGAGAAGGAGGAGAGGAGGGGCCAGACAGTGGCAGGTGATTAAAACTATTATGTACAAAATAGATAAGCAATAAGGACATATTGTACAGCACAGGGAAATGTAACCAGTATTTTGTGATAACTTTAAATAACTTACGAAATATTGAATCACTGTGCTGTACACCTGAAACATACTGTAAATCAGCTATCCTTCCGTTAAAATGATCATGGGGATTTTTCTGGCAGTCCAGTGATTAGGACTCTCTGCTTTTACTGCCACGGCCCACGTTCACTCCCTGGTCAGGAAACAAGGTCCTTCAAGCCACATGGTGCAGCCAACAATAAACAAACAAATAAAATACCGGTTTCNTTCTGGCAGTCCAGTGATTAGGACTCTCTGCTTTTACTGCCATGGCCCACGTTCACTCCCTGGTCAGGAAACAAGGTCCTTCAAGCCACATGGTGCAGCCAACAATAAACAAACAAATAAAATACCGGTTTCTTCCTTAAAGGGTTATTGTGGAGCTGAAGTGCATACATGAAATTTTTTAAAACAGTACTTGATGCATATATTAAACAATAGAATGTTAATTATTTATAATCATTAATAAGCACTGGCAGGGTGCCAGACATAATAAATGCCATACATACTTTTATCTCACTAATTTTTGAAACAATCCTGATAAACAGGAATTGTTACCTTTCCTATTTTGCTGATTAGACAGGTAAAGTTTGCAGAGGCTAAGAAGTTTGCGTAGAGGTCACAAAGCTAATAAGTGGTGGAGGCAATATTGGAACCCAAACTCAGACCCTAAATTACTCATTTAACCATGGTGCTGAATTACTGATACGATGGATTTTCTCAAAAGCTTACAAATTCCATCCTGCCTCACATACCCCAGCCCTGCCACACACACACACACATGCACACTCTTACACACTCTTACACACTCCCCCAGCCCATTCCAGTGAAGAGCTCCAGCACATGCTTCTTTGCCCTCCTGACCTGAGTCCTCCCTCTTCCCAGGGAAGTTGCAGTTACACACACTGACTCTATCTCAAGGCTCCAGGGCGTTGATTGGGGTGTGTGTGTGTGTGTACGCTCAGTCGCTTAGTATTCTCTGGCAAACTAAGCCAAGGAGACCTCTACAAAGAGCTGCAGACCTGAGGGAATGAGATGAGAACTTGGGGCCTGAAGGGAGGAAACAGGGAAGAGAAGCTTTGTACATTCAGTTAGGATCATGGGTTTAGGTGAGTGTGAACCTGGGACCCAAACAGCCCCGCCAGGATAGGGATGGGGTAGTTCACAAACCACTGAGCAGGGCTCCCACCTGCAAAAGGGTCGTATCGGTGCCTGCCGTGTCTGGGTGTTCAGTGCTAACTGTGTGAGCCAAGTCAGAGAGAGGTCATGAATTGAGGACACTTCCTTCACTGATTCACCAGCTTGATTGTTCAGTTTGGAAGAGACCTTTGATGTCAGGGACTCACTAGGGAGATAAAGAACCTGAGGGATCAAGAGGTTACACCACTTTCCCACATCTGCACAGTTGATGATGAAGCTACTACTGGAAGATGGATTTCTTATACCCAGCGTGGACTTTGCCTGGTTGAGTTCACAAACACCAACCCCTCCTGACAATATTAGTTTGGGGCACAAAACCCTTCCTGATGATTAGGACTGCCATGACAATTGTTTTTCCCAAAGTTTCACAAAACATAAATTCTATTTTTTATTAATATGTTTTATCGGGGTGGGGGGGAGTTCTGTGAGCAACTAATTTTGGGAAATTCTGAGTTAAACAGGGTGAAATCATTCTTTNAAAGCAGGACATTAACACTGATTTAATACTACTACCTAATCTACAGGCCTTATTCAGATTTTACCAGTTGTGGCAATAATGACCTGTTACCAAAAAATCATGTGTTCCATTCATTGTCACGCCTCTTTTGTCTTCTTTAATCTGTAATAGTCCTGCAGTCTGTCTGTGGTTTTTTTTTTTCCCTAAAGTTACATTTTGCAAATGTAAGAGTACAGACCAACTGTTTTGCGAAATACCCCTTAAGCTGCGTTTGACTGATGTTGCCTCCTGCTTCAATCCAGATAATACTCTTTGACAGAAAAATCACAGAAGTGATGCCAAGTTCCCGGTGCGCTGCCTCTGAGGCTATTGACTAGTCTCACGGTATTACTCTTAACTCTTAACCAGTATTGCCCTTGGTTATTTGATTTTGGTGCTGTGACCCAGGTTTCTCCACTGTAAGGATACTATTTTACCCCAAGCATGTATAGGGGAAATATTGGGGCTGGCCAAACGAGTTCATTGGTATGATGTTATGAAAAACCTAAACAAACTTTTTGGCCAGTGCCAATACTTTGAGATTAAATATCCCGTTCTCTTCAGGTTTTTACCCACTAGTCTAAACATCTGTTGATGATTCTTGCTTGAGTCAGTTATTACGGTGATGGTTGTCTAATGGTGATTTCTATAATTCTGTTTGTTAGCAGGCTTTCTGCTTGTAAGTTGGAGCTCTCCCTTTTTTAGATTTATATCCCGAGGATTCACAGATCCTTGTTTATTCAGTGTGTTACACTCCTTTATGTTTGTGCTTACTGTGATGCTCCCATTGTTCCAGATTGGGCCAGTAGGACGCCTACAAGCTGGTCCTGTGTCAATTTGACCTGTGCACGTCATTCTTTAAGATCATCACTATTCAAAGGCAGCCCTTTCCAGCTGAGTTGAGCCTTTTTCTGTATTCCTTGACTTCCTGATGAATGCTCAGTTAATTTCTCTGCCTGGTTGCACAACTCCTGTGCCCCTTACCCTCCCACCCCTGGCCTCCTCATCTCTCCCCACCTCTGTCACCAACCCCCTTGTGAAACTGGATTTTCCAGCAAGAATACTTGACTAGTAAGTGATGGGGTCTTAGCATGACCATCTTCAAATAAAGGACTGTTTAATTTCAACCCTAAACACAGGACAAGAGTCCGCCTCCAACACAGGACTCCAGGACAGGCAGGCGCCAGAGTGGGTAGACGCACCATCCTAATGGTGCTTGCTTTTCTCCTATGGAAACCAGATGACGGTCGCTTTGCCCTTTGCGTCTCTGTTGCTCTTTTATACTCTAAAGACAAAGCAAATTCTGATTCTGCTCCATTATAAAGGAGACTGGACAACTGAGTTCTCACCTCTGACCCAGCTATTGTCACAGTGACGGGGAAGGGAAAGAAGACAAACTGCCCATTGTGAACTTAGTCTTACTTCAAAAGAGCATATTTTTTTTCCCCATTTCCATGGGAAATGGACATGGAATATTTCCTTTTTGCACCTGGAAATGGGAGACCTCACTAAAAGCAAGATAAAGGTGTGGGAGTGACACATGAAAAGAGAAATAAATCAGATTTGATGTTAGGAATCATCATATATGGAAGAATCATTGTGGACACAGGCCAGGCAGGGGTTTGGTGTAAATGCATCAGTCCCCATCCTTTTCGTGAGCAGTTACTCAACCTTGGACCTTAGAGCCTGTCTCACTGGGAGAAGGAATGTCACTGGGGCAGGAAACACAGGATGGCGATGTGTGAGCGAGGACAGGACCTCTAACCAGGAAGCAGCACCAGGCTGGGGAGAGGTGCAGAGCATGGCCCTTGGGTACAGGACTAGGTCTGTAGGGAACCCAAGAGTGCAGCCTAAAGGGAGGCAGTGAAAGGGGGAGGGCGCTGGGGAGAATCATCAAAACACCTTTTATAACTACATGGCTTTGAAGAAAAATATAGATTCTGTGGTTTTCCAGGGAAATGGGCGGGGAGGCACGGGTAATGTGAAAGGCGCAGGTGACTTGTCAGTTCCCTAAGAAACAGAGAAGTTAAATCTCAGCAGTCAGCTCACTTCCTGGCATGGCTGAGAGTGTGGCCAAAGCCACAGGGGCAGAGGGTGGGTCAGGTCAACCTTGGCCTGGGAGACACTGGGAAAGCAAGGTGTTGCTCAAGAGCAGCCGCTTTAGTTCTTTCTTCTGTTCAGAAGGAAAGCTTCCCCACCTACAGCACTTGAACCCATGATCCTAAAGTTGACCTACCTGGCATTTTTCAATGATTCATACCCCGCAGTTGCTTCAGTTACATTATTATGACCGCTGTCTGCCCTTTCTCAAACACTTCAAAGCCCATTGTTGTTGTTGTTTCCTTTTGACTTTTTCTTGCCTCCTATCCTCTTGACTTTTTAAAAACAGAGTCCAAGATAAACAAAGATACTGCCAGTGTGGAAAGGGGCCGGATTTTAGAGCAGATTGTGGAGATGGAGGGAGGGGAGGGNCTTGGGGCCTGAAGGGAGGAAACAGGGAAGAGAAGCTTTGTACATTCAGTTAGGATCATGGGTTTAGGTGAGTGTGAACCTGGGACCCAAACAGCCCCGCCAGGATAGGGATGGGGTAGTTCACAAACCACTGAGCAGGGCTCCCACCTGCAAAAGGGTCGTATCGGTGCCTGCCGTGTCTGGGTGTTCAGTGCTAACTGTGTGAGCCAAGTCAGAGAGAGGTCATGAATTGAGGACACTTCCTTCACTGATTCACCAGCTTGATTGTTCAGTTTGGAAGAGACCTTTGATGTCAGGGACTCACTAGGGAGATAAAGAACCTGAGGGATCAAGAGGTTACACCACTTTCCCACATCTGCACAGTTGATGATGAAGCTACTACTGGAAGATGGATTTCTTATACCCAGCGTGGACTTTGCCTGGTTGAGTTCACAAACACCAACCCCTCCTGACAATATTAGTTTGGGGCACAAAACCCTTCCTGATGATTAGGACTGCCATGACAATTGTTTTTCCCAAAGTTTCACAAAACATAAATTCTATTTTTTATTAATATGTTTTATCGGGGTGGGGGGGAGTTCTGTGAGCAACTAATTTTGGGAAATTCTGAGTTAAACAGGGTGAAATCATTCTTTTTCATAATTGTGAAGGTGTTCATCTTTAATCTCTGCTGTTCCCATTCCTAAACCTGTTGGAGGGAACCCTTTGGCAGGAGAGGGGGGAATGGACGTCTGAACACACCTCTGCACAGATATCCCATCAAGCCCAGTTCTAGGTGATGCTGACTCGTATATGGTAGCACATTGACTACTAGGAGTGCATCAAATGGACTGTTTGATGGTGCTGATAATAAAGTCTTATGGTCTTTCTCCAAAATTACTGAAGCTCAACCTCTTTAGGAGAAAAGGAAACACGAAAAAATGTTGTTCCAGAGAATTTGCAAAGCCTGCTCAGAAAGGAGAATGTGGTTCTGCTGAGGAAACAGATCGACTAGTAGTCAAGAATTATCTTCTTGTCCTTTTTCCACCATAAATTCAACACCTGTCTATGAAGCTGGGCAGGCAGTCTTTTAATTTCTTTTATAAGACACCTCGTGATTTCTTCAAGGCCTGGTAGTTATTTTTATCCATTCCTCTTGAGTCTAAGTGATCAGTACCCAGAAGTAACTCTCTCAATATTTTTCAGCTTCACCTGCTAGCCAGGTTAAGATGAAATCCTGGACTGTTTTCTAAACATTGGCAACTTGGTTTATCACAACAGAGTTGAAATTTAAGTGTTTGATTTTACTATGTCTCTTCCAAGCACTGCAACTTCTATCAACTCAACCCACTTGCCAGCAGCTGCTATGAAAGCCCGTTGACTAGAGCTCTCGAAGCAGGACACCTTAAGCCTTGGAATTACCTAAACTGCAATTCCAAAGCTGAGAAGGGGAACCACGGGTCCCTCCTATCTCTCTTAGCTTGTGCCATGCACTTGACTTTTGATTTTGGACCACTGGGTAGAGTTGAGATTTGATTGTGAAAGTGGTAGACCTTCTACTGGAATAATTTCTAAAATCTCACACTCACCATTCATTCACTCACTTCTGTCACTCACCAGTCATCCCTTTATTTGAATAACAGATGTGACATGCTCCATGCAGGTAGATGCTGCCCTAGGCTAGGCAGGCAGCTGACAAATACGAAAGGCCCTCTGAGGTGGGCCAGCCCAAAGACTGGAAACATCTTTGCCTTCAGAGTTCCAGTGCCTGGGGCTGGCTATTGAGGAAAGGTCTTCAGTACATACACAGAATGACAGCTACATCCAGAAAGTTTGATGGGCTTTCGATGAGCTCCTTTCCAAGACCTTTCCCCATGTGCTTCTTTAGAGGGAATAGCTCAATAGCAATGGTTTTCTGTAGGTATTAGGTCCTAGCCCAGGAGCAAGCAGAACAGAAACTGACATCAGATTAGTGCTTTTCTTTCCTTTTAACTTTTGATGTTGACGTCATATCAGACAATGAAAAGTTGCGAGGAAAGTACAAAGGACCCTCAGTTACCCAGAGTCCCCAGGTGTTAACCTTTACTACATTTGCTTTCTTCTTCTCTCTTTCTCTGTGCACACATATACACACATTTTTTTTCCTGAATTATTTTAATAAGTTACAGATGCCACCATGTCCCTCTATGGCTAAATACATCACTATGAAATACTTCCTAAGAAAAAGGGCATGCTCTCATAGAGCCCCAGTATGATGATCAAAAGCAGGACATTAACACTGATTTAATACTACTACCTAATCTACAGGCCTTATTCAGATTTTACCAGTTGTGGCAATAATGACCTGTTACCAAAAAATCATGTGTTCCATTCATTGTCACGCCTCTTTTGTCTTCTTTAATCTGTAATAGTCCTGCAGTCTGTCTGTGGTTTTTTTTTTTCCCTAAAGTTACATTTTGCAAATGTAAGAGTACAGACCAACTGTTTTGCGAAATACCCCTTAAGCTGCGTTTGACTGATGTTGCCTCCTGCTTCAATCCAGATAATACTCTTTGACAGAAAAATCACAGAAGTGATGCCAAGTTCCCGGTGCGCTGCCTCTGAGGCTATTGACTAGTCTCACGGTATTACTCTTAACTCTTAACCAGTATTGCCCTTGGTTATTTGATTTTGGTGCTGTGACCCAGGTTTCTCCACTGTAAGGATACTATTTTACCCCAAGCATGTATAGGGGAAATATTGGGGCTGGCCAAACGAGTTCATTGGTATGATGTTACGAAAAACCTAAACAAACTTTTTGGCCAGTGCCAATACTTTGAGATTAAATATCCCGTTCTCTTCAGGTTTTTACCCACTAGTCTAAACATCTGTTGATGATTCTTGCTTGAGTCAGTTATTACGGTGATGGTTGTCTAATGGTGATTTCTATAATTCTGTTTGTTAGCAGGCTTTCTGCTTGTAAGTTGGAGCTCTCCCTTTTTTAGATTTATATCCCGAGGATTCACAGATCCTTGTTTATTCAGTGTGTTACACTCCTTTATGTTTGTGCTTACTGTGATGCTCCCATTGTTCCAGACTGGGCCAGTAGGACGCCTACAAGCTGGTCCTGTGTCAATTTGACCTGTGCACGTCATTCTTTAAGATCATCACTATTCAAAGGCAGCCCTTTCCAGCTGAGTTGAGCCTTTTTCTGTATTCCTTGACTTCCTGATGAATGCTCAGTTAATTTCTCTGCCTGGTTGCACGACTCCTGTGCCCCTTACCCTCCCACCCCTGGCCTCCTCATTTCTCCCCACCTCTGTCACCAACCCCCTTGTGAAACTGGATTTTCCAGCAAGAATACTTGACTAGTAAGTGATGGGGTCTTAGCATGACCATCTTCAAATAAAGGACTGTTTAATTTCAACCCTAAACACAGGACAAGAGTCCGCCTCCAACACAGGACTCCAGGACGGGCAGGCGCCAGAGTGGGTAGACGCACCATCCTAATGGTGCTTGCTTTTCTCCTATGGAAACCAGATGACGGTCGCTTTGTCCTTTGCATCTCTGTTGCTCTTTTATACTCTAAAGACAAAGCAAATTCTGATTCTGCTCCATAATAAAGGAGACTGGACAACTGAGTTCTCACCTCTGACCCAGCTATTGTCACAGTGACGGGGAAGGAAAAGAAGACAAACTGCCTGTTGTGAACTTAGTCTTACTTCAAAAGAGCATATTTTTTTTCCCCATTTCCATGGGAAATGGACATGGAATATTTCCTTTTTGCACCTGGAAATGGGAGACCTCACTAAAAGCAAGATAAAGGTGTGGGAGTGACACATGAAAAGAGAAATAAATCAGATTTGATGTTAGGAATCATCATATATGGAAGAATCATTGTGGACACAGGCCAGGCAGGGGTTGGGTGTAAATGCATCAGTCCCCACCCTTTTCGTGAGCAATTACTCAACCTTGGACCTTAGAGCCTGTCTCACTGGGAGAAGGAATGTCACTGGGGCAGGAAACACAGGATGGCGGTGTGTGAGCAAGGGCAGGACCTCTAACCAGGAAGCGGCACCAGGCTGGGGAGAGGTGCAGAGCATGGCCCTTGGGTACAGGACTAGGTCTGTAGGGAACTCGAGTGCACCCTAAAGGGAGGCAGTGAAAGGGGGAGGGCGCTGGGGAGAATCATCAAAACACCTTTTATAACTACATGGCTTTGAAGAAAAATATAGATCCTGTGGTTTTCCAGGGAAATGGGCGGGGAGGCACGGGTAATGTGAAAGGCGCAGGTGACTTGTCAGTTCCCTAAGAAACAGAGAAGTTAAATCTCAGCAGTCAGCTCACTTCCTGGCATGGCTGAGAGTGTGGCCAAAGCCACAGGGGCAGAGGGTGAGTCAGGTCAACCTTGGCCTGGGAGACACTGGGAAAGCAAGGTGTTGCTCAAGACCAGCCGCTTTAGTTCTTTCTTCTGTTCAGAAGGAAACCTTCCCCACCTACAGCACTTGAACCCATGATCCTAAAGTTGACCTACCTGGCATTTTTCAATGATTCATACCCCGCAGTTGCTTCAGTTACATTATTATGACCGCTGTCTGCCCTTTCTCAAACACTTCAAAGCCCATTGTTGTTGTTGTTTCCTTTTGACTTTTTCTTGCCTCCTATCCTCTTGACTTTTTAAAAACAGAGTCCAAGATAAACAAAGATACTGCCAGTGTGGAAAGGGGCCGGATTTTAGAGCAGATTGTGGAGATGGAGGGAGGGGAGGGTGGGCAGGAGGAGGGGCACATGGGGCTTTTGAACAGATTTATCAAGCTGGCATATGAATTATTCACAGAAAATGGACATAAGTGGGGAGCGGAGGCTGGAAACAAAACCCTGGGCTTGGAAAATGAAGTAATTCCATAGAGAGTGCTTTACAAAAGGAAAAGGTTGTACACATACTGCTGGCTAAGCCTGCTGTGATTTCTGTCTTGTGGAACTTTTGTTGCACTTGAGGTATGTGTCTTTCAGTTGGTGCCACAGTTAGAAATATACCATTTGGTCCTTATTCTGCCAACAGGTATAACTTGGTACTGTTAATGCGCTTGTTTGTGTGCATATGTCATGGCAACTAGAGTGCTTCTTCCTTAGGTGAACAGCTTCTTTTTTTAAACATGCTGTATCCAGACAGAGCTGAGTAATAAGTATATGCTTATTATGAATGTTAACTCATATAATCCCCAACAATGCTATGTGGTAGATACACCATTATCCCCATTTATAGATGAAATAGCTGAGGCCCAGAGTTACAGGGCAGAGCTGGGGCCAGAACCAGATCATTCAGACAATCTCCTCATCGCAAATCTGTGATTACATATGCAAGACTTTTTGTTGTTGTTGTTCATATGAGGTAGCAGTCACAAGTTTCAGAAATTAGGATGTGGATACTGGATATCTTTGGGGAGGGAGTTGGTATAAAACTACTTCCCTCTAGATTTATCAACCAGCTAATCTATACATCTTAAATGGTACTGGTCGTTTTCTCTGTGGTTCAAGGCTTATGAAGTAGAATCCTTGGAAATCCATTCATGATTGAAAGAAGGAAGGAGAGAGGACAGAGAAGACAGTGGCACAGCCAACAATGAGTGATCCCTGAGACTTCCCTGAAGTCCGGTGGTTAAGACACCAGGCAGGCTTCCACTGAGGGAGGCGCAGGCTTGATCCCTGGTCAGGGAGCCAAGATCCTGCATGCTGAGCGGCAAGGTCAAAAAATAGAGGGGAAAAAAAAAAACCAAAAACCACAAAATAAATACAATAAGTGATCCCTCTCTCTGTCTCTAGCACACGCATTATGGAGACAAAGGGACTGGGGCTTTCAATTCTCTCACTGGCTTGTCTTCAAGTTGGTAACTATTGGACATGGAGGATGACTTAAAGATTCTTCCATGCTAATTTCTAGGATTTTCAGAGAAAAGACCAGAACAGCATGGTTGGTTTTTACATGAAGAGAAGGTTTCATTCAAAGGCCAATCTTGAGGGAAAAAATGTAACTTGGGAACGGGCAGGGGACAGAAGGCGGGAAATGAGAGCAGCGCAGAGGCAAGTCCATCCGCCACCAGGAAGCCCAAAGGGGCATGTCTCTGAGCTGCCAGAGAGCGGAGTCCGTGCCTTGTGATGGGAAAGGCAAAACAGGAGTTTAGTNGGGAAATGAGAGCAGCGCAGAGGCAAGTCCATCCGCCACCAGGAAGCCCAAAGGGGCGTGTCTCTGAGCTGCCAGAGAGTGGAGTCCGTGCCTTGTGATGGGAAAGGCAAAACAGGAGTTTAGTCCACATACAGCTTGTGATGATGACTCAACTGTAACCTCCACGGATCTGGAACATGGAACATGGATCTGTAACCAGAATCAACTGCCCTGTCCTGAAGTCCTCTAGTGTGTGCTAATCACTTCCATAGTGTTCTACTCTTTGCAGCACCATAGACCATAGCCCTCCAGGCTCCTCTGTCCATGGGGTTCTCCAGGCAAGAATGCTGGAGTGGGTTGCCTTGCCCTCCTCCTCTAGGGGATCACAGCCACATCTCTTGCATCTCCTGCATTGGTAGGCTGGTTCTTTACCACTAGCGCCACCTGGGAAGCCCAGTACGTGCTCTAGGGCTGAAACCCCTGGGCAAGGAAGCCTCTCTGCTCTCTTGTACCGCCTACTGCTGCACCAGGGCTTAACACCCTGGTTAAGTCCAAGTCCCATGGAAAAGGCAATGGAAGAAAACACACAGGTCCTTTTCAACCCCACCTTTCTCTCTCTGGCATTGGTTAACCTGTTTTCCCTCATGTACAAAATGGAGCTGACATATATAACTCCCAGAGTCAGGGAAAGGTCTGGCACAGAGACACATGGCAATAAATGTTTGCAAATACTGAATCAGTGATTTTAGATATGTGAAGGTCTTCCAGGTAACCCTACTCACATGTTATCCTTTTCCAAAAAAACTGTAACTCTACTGACTTTGAGTATCTAGGAAAGAAAAACCAAACAATTCCTAATGAAATCTCATTCAGCTGCCCGGGCCCAGTCCAGACTGTAAGCACCTGCAGTAGCCACTTCCACTCTCTAAGCAGGTAAGGCACCTCGGCCAGAGAGGAGCGGAAGTCTCTGGCCAGGATGGGGCTGGAGAGCACAACCTGCGTGGTGGAGGTGCCTGCCTGCCTGCAGATGCACTCAGTCGTGTCGACTCTGCGACCCTATAGCCTGCCAGGCTCCTCTGCCTATGGGATTCTCCAGGCCAGAATACTAGAGGGGGTTGCCATTTTGTCCAAAAGTAGATCTTCCCAACCCAGGGTTGGGACTGCTGTCTCCTGCATTTCCTGCATTGACAAATGGATTCTTTACCACTGAGCCACGTGGGAAGCCTCTGTGAAGGTTCAGCTTCCCTTATATCTTAAACAGCTCTCAGCCCTGTGAGTATTACCTGGTTCCCCAGGCTCACAGTTCCAGAGTGTCTTTGATTTTGCCTTTCCTTGGTGTGTTTTGACTACCTGGCTGCCTTACAGTTTATCCATTCCTCCTGAAGAGAAAGGAAAGAAAGATAGATTGATTCATCTTAAAATACAAAAGGAAAATCCCAAAGTGGTGAATGAAATAAACATTGAAGATTTTTGTCTTACTAAAGCAGCTTATTATGGGTGTTGGCATCTAAGACATTTTTTGCCTGTGATGGTCACATAATAAACACAGTGAATTGACAGGCTATGATATGTGTTCACTAATACTGAAGAAGAAGGAGCTATAATAGTAATGAATTAGGATGGAATACAATTGTGTGACAAAACCTTATGACAGTATTTTCTCATTCTTTGTTTATAGATCTTTCAAATGGTAGTCTTAATTATTGCTAGTAGTTGAATGATTATTTCTGTCAATTTATTTTCTTGTTACACTACTGGTTATATCTGATACTTTATATATTCAGTCATGTATATAGAATTAAATTGTGCATCTCCTTCATTCTGACTGCAAAGAAACCAATGTCTTCCTACAATGAAACCAACACTCTTTATTTTAAAAAAATACAGTGTCATTCACTCTTCTTTCTTTTTTTCCCAGATGATAACAAAAAGTAATCCAGATGGGGTGCAGGTGCTGTAAAATGATACAAAGGTAAAGTTGAAAAAATGGGAAATTGGTGATTACCAGGAAGGCACTTTTAAATATCCTGCATGGATTCAATCCCATTTACCAACTTGGGGCATGACTGGCATTGCCAGGAAGTTAAGAGTTTGGAACCACATTAATATTATTTAAAAGAACACAGGGGCTGGATTTTAAAAATATCTTGTGCAGTTCTCTGAGCATGTTGGGAACACTGTCATTCTCTGAGGCTGAATTTGGTTTGGGTTGAATTTACATTTCTCCAGAGAGTTTCAGTGCAAAGAAAAGCTTGGGTTTTAGAAGATGCCTGAAATGGTATCACTGAAAATAAATCACCCCAGTCATGTATGTGCTTTTAATTTTGTCCAGATTCTATTTCATAAAAATTTGGGCAACATGAATATAATTCTATATAAAATAAAGGGGGAAAATTAGCTGATCATTTTGCTTCCATAACAAAACTATCTTTATTATGTTAGTTCTATTGCATATCTGTATCTTTGTGTGTATACATAAATAGATATAGTTCAGTTCAGTTCAGTCGCTCAGACGTGTCCAACTCTTTGCAACCCCATGCATCCCAGCACACCAGGCCTCCCTGTCCATCACCATCTCCCAGAGTTCACTCAGACTCACGGTCATCGAGTCCATGATGCCATCCAGCCATCTCATCCTCTGTCGTCCCCTTCTCCTCCTGCCCCCAATCCCTCCCAGCATCAAAGTCTTTTCCAATGAGTCAACTCTTCGCATGAGGTGGCCAAAGTACTGGAGTTTCAGCTTTA